>CAKKOB020000304.1:47617-62122 GCA_918844115.2 Phlebotomus perniciosus | reverse complement strand
GTTATCTGTTGCAGGTGAAGAAGAGCCCCAGTAGTGCCTCAGTGAATCTCAACAGGACGGATGCGTCGCGCACCAGCAACAGGAGCATCAAGTCGGCGGGCATGAGGCCGTCGTCGGGGACGAAGGAACCACCAAGTAAGTTCAAATTTTTAGATTTATTAGGATTTTTCGGAATTTTAGGTTAAAATTTCGGAATTTTTATATTGAAACTGGATTTTTAAGTCGAAAATTGATTAATAAATTCGGAAATCAATTCGAAAGTCATTTCGAAAGATAATTTAGAATTCGGAAGTTCAGAATTATTTTTTGAATTTACTTGACAAGTTCGGGAATAATTTAGAAAAAAATACAGAATTTTAGGTTAAAATTTTCGAAATTGTAGAATCCTTTCGAATTTTTAAGTTAAAACTGGATTTTGAAATCAAAAATTAAATAAATTCGAAATTCAATTTACAATCATTTCGGAAATGAATTTGAAACTCATTTAAACATTTAAATTAGAATTTAGAAATTCAGGAACAATTTAGAAAAAATACAGACTTTTCGGTTTAAGTTTCAAAAATAGAAGAATCCTCTCGCATTTTTATATTGAAAACTTGATTTTCAAATCGAAAATTGAATAATAAATTCGGATTTCAATATTGAAGTGATTTCGGAAATCAATTCGAAATTCATTTCGAAATTCAATTTAGAAATAAATTCGGGGTTCAGAAATAACTTAGAAATTTCAGTTTTTGTTAATTATCCAACGAAACAGACCAAATATTGGTTTATGTCTCGGATAAATGTTTGCCTTTTCATCCGTCCGGTTCGCGTTTTCGCTAAATGAGTCAATCTGACAGCGAATTCTGTTTCTATTTCAAAAAAGCTTCCCAAAAGCAAGCTAAAGAAGTGGAACTGGCCATGTGGAAGCGACGAGCCAGTTATGATCCAATGAAGGCGGCCCTTGAGGGTAGACGGAAGCAGGATGAGGTGCGACGCCAGGCGCAGCAACAACAAAGTAAATTGGGTGAAAGGTGTGACGCTTTTTTATTAGCTCTCTCTTCTAACACATTTTTTTGCGCTTTGCAAAGCTTTTGCGCAAAAACGTTTTTTTTTTGGGTGAAAAGGAGAGAAAAAAAGGTTAATATTTGTGTGTGTGTCTTTGCTTTTGTTGAAGTTCATCGGCCGTGCTGAGGTCTCAGTCCTTCCACAGTGGCGTATCGAGTCAACTCAGAACAGGACAGATGGCAAAGACAACGATCGATAATCAGTGGAATGCTTTAACATTGAGCGACTCCAGTGATGAGAATGAATCATAAATGCAATCTTTTTCCATATTTTTTTTTTTTGTAAAATTAGGAAATGTATGTTAAAACGAATGTTCTGCAAGTTTTTGGCACTATTTCAACATCTGCTGCTAAATTTCTTCCACTTCTTCTGAATTTTCTATGATATTGTTCTAAATGGTGAAAATCTTTTACAATGAATCCCTCCTTCTAATTTTTAGAAAAGAAACTTTTATGAAAAAATGAAAAATTGAATTGTGATTAACGACAATTTTATTTATTTCCCTTTTTTAATGGTTTTTGTCCCTTGAATCTGTCGTAATAGTAGTTTTTAGTTGATTAATTATTTTTTTATATTTTTGAAAAGAAAAAAAAATCATTTGTCACTATTTATAGTTTTTACTCACCCATTTTTTAAAAGTGAATGCGCGTCCTTTTTATAGAGATTATCATGAGGAGAAAAAAAACAACCTACATAAAAATGATTTAATAAAAATTATGAGAAAAAAACATGAAAAGGCGATAAAGTAGTGAGTCAAAATTAATTATCACTAAAAGTGAAATAATTTTTGTTCAATTTGTGTAAATTATGATTTGGAATGAAAGATGATTTTTTTTGTAGTTGGTTATTTATTTGCTAAGAAAGGAAAAATTGAGAAAAAAAGAGAAAACTATACCGTAAATACCATTTATACTGTTGCTTCAGTTGATAAATTGTTAATAGGTTTAAATTGAAAGAAAAAAAAAAAGAAACTTTTATTGGATTTTATTTCCTTGGTTTTCCCTCTTTTTCAGATCCACATAAAAAAATAGCTTGACATGAAATGTTTCTGTGCTGAAGCTTTAAGAAAAGAGAATGGAAATAAATCAAAATGTGAAAATAATAATGGATTTTTACTTATCTTCAAAAGATTGCCTAATTTTGGGCACATTTGACGCATGAAAGTAGGCAAAATTTATAAAAATTTGCCGATTTTTTTTTGCCGAAGTTGTTTTGATAATTTCTTGTTTAAATACGTCAAAATTTGCTATTTTTAGATGAAAGTCGGCAAAAGGTAGGCAATTTTCTATGTATTACCAATACTATTAAATAGTAAATTTGATGATAAATTATACAAAAAATAGGAAAACAAGAGTAAAAGAGCATAAAAATTGCACAACTTTTACTTTATTTTAAAGTTTTGACGCCATTTTTAAATAAAATTGGTCAGTAAGTTAAAAACTAGGCACATCGATGACTAGATGTCGGCAAACTGGGCAAACTTTACAGCAAAATCAATCTTTCGATGTTTCAATGCTGAAAACGTTTAAAATCGTCATATTTGGAAGGAAAATAAGAAATTTAGTAGAAATTGAACCGAAAATTAGACTAAATTTCAATTTAGAACATTTATTTCATCCTTTAGACGCCATTTTGATACTTAGTGTCTCTTTTAATGTTTTAAAATGTTAAAATTGATAGAATTAATAATGTTTTGTAGATATTTGCCGGGTTACATTGAACAACTGCCAAGTATTTTGATAACTTCTCGTGTAAATTATATGAATTTTGCGATTTTTAGGTAAAATTCGCCGAAAGGTAGACAATTTTCTACTGAAAATTCGATTTAAAAGTAAATTTGATCTTGAATTATACAAAAAATTGAAAATAGGAGCAGAAGAGTATAAAAATTTGCGCAAATACTGCTTTAATTTAAAGATTTGACGCAATTTTTAAATAAAATTTATTTCGAAATTTATCAAAAAGTCAAAAACTAGTCACATCGCTGACGAGAAGTCAACAAACTTTACAACAAAATCAATATTTTAGTATTTCATTGCTGAAAACGCTTTAAATCTTTATATTTAGAAGGAAAATAAGAATTTTGGTAAACATTGAGCCAATAATTGGACTGAATATAAATTTAATTAAAATGCCTCTTTCATATTTTAGACGCCATTTCGATGCTTAGTGTCTCTTTGAATGTTTTGAAATGTTAAAATTGCCAGAAATAATGATATTTTGGAGTTGCCGGGCTGCTGACTACGCTGGGTATTTATTAGGCACCCGTCCATAAACACATTTCAGGCAATGTTAAATGTTCAAAATCGTCGTTAAATTTCAAACACCAACTTGCAATTCACTTCGTGTGGCTATACAAAACATAACCTAAAATTTGTCAGTACGTCAAACATTTTGCGCTTCCTTTTCTCCGGGAAAATCCTTACAAAATGCCAGTAGATTTAGTTGGATACATTTATGCAGCCACTGTGGCTGCTGGAGGAATAATCGGATACGTGAAAGCAGGTAATAAATCCTAGGAAAACTTAAAATCTCTTGTTAACTCTTACTTTTTTCCTGCAGCTTCTGTGCCCTCCCTGGCTGCCGGTCTGGCCTTCGGGTCAATCCTGGGCTACGGAGCGCACTTGAACTCACAGAGCCCCCCTCGTCCGTTGCTGCAACTGGGCACCAGCCTCGTGCTGGCTGGAATGATGGGGGCTCGGTGGGCCAAGTCCGGGAAGATGATGCCTCCCGGACTTGTTTGCATCCTCTCCGTGGTCACTTTTGTCCGGGGAGTGTACGTGTACAACGAGCATTTGTGGCCAGGTAGTCGTCAGTAGGACTTAAGGTAAGTCTTTTTGGGTTGATTTGGAATCTTATCTCGTTCGATTGGATGGGAATTGAAAGTCATGGGGCGCGGATTCTTGTCTAAAATGTATATATTTTTCATTTTCCAGTCATACAAATAAATCATTACCTATTACAGTCATGTTACATTTGAATATTAAACGGCAATGTAATATTTACATAATTTTCTTGGGGGCATTAAAAAAAAAGATTTTTTGCAGTGATTTTGTTTTGTGACAATCCTAACTAATTAAAATTCATACACGCCAATGGAAACTGGGGGAAAATCTCACTCTTGATCTCACTTTGTGCCTGATTTTTTTGAAGAAATGATGAAAGTATCATACAAAAAGGGGTAGAAAAGTATCATAAAATTAGATATTTTTTAAAGTTTCTTTTTTCTAAGAATGCTTTTTTTTTAGATTATAGTGAAATAATATTTAAACTTAAGGCTGACAATGGTCAAATATCAATGAGAACAGATCATCTCTCAATTGAGAATCTCTTATTGCAAAACGCATTCGTGCTTGAGGTGATTTTTTGCAGGACAATCACATTAAATTCTAGCGAAAGTCTCTCCTTTTATAAATTCTCTATTTTTTTGATGATTAAATCTCGCTGAGAAAAGCAACTTTCTCACAAACACACATTCTTTACCTTTCAAGTACAAAATTGTTTGTTTTTTTTTGTATTTTTCCTTTTTTATCGTTTTAAATTGAACCGTCTATCACAATTTTCACTTAAAGTAGTTATTAAAACATTCTTACACATTTCACACTATATATAAAAAAGTTCCCCACGCTCTTCTTGGTGGTTCTCATGGTACTCCTAAGTAATTACAGCTAAGGGTCTTATAAAAAATACTTTTTCTGCTTGTTGTCCATTTCTTTTGTTAAATTGTCGACAGAAAATCTACATCTCACACTCTATTCTCTAAAAATCTTCCATTCGTTGTCGTTGTAATGGCATTGCTCATCGATTAAATACGTCCACTAAGAAAGAGAGAGAACATCATTAGAATTTTTAAGACAATTTCGAGATGGATTGCCCAAAAATTGAGCTTTTTTTTGATAAAATGAATGTGATTTTCGAAGAGATTCCGATAGTCTTTTGATGTGCAAATTTTCTCTTTGCAGTTCTTCCGACAAAATCGATCAAAAAGCCGGTGAAGAGGAACAGAAACATTTTTTGCAATTAACTGGTGTTGGAAAAGAGGTAAAAGTGATTTTTTTTACATAGAGATAGTTGGAACTATTAAATGGTAGAAAATAGTCAAAATATCTCTTTTATTTTTGCACATCCAAGGACTATCAGTTGTTTTTTTCTATAGAAGTTCTAGGAAGATCGATGTGAATCGTTGATGCGTCGCTGAAAGAGATGTTTGAGTGTTTTTTTGTGAGATTAGTGTAAAGTTCAATCAGTTGATCATATCGTAGAAAATATGCCAGGGATTAGTAACTCTTTTTATTATTTTTTAAACAGGTTTCCGCGTCGAAAGGTCCTCCAAGAAATTGGGAAATTAAGTTTTCCCAATAAGCCGGAGGTAACAGGTAGGTAGTAAGGTATCCTAATTACTAGACAACGTGGTGAAAATTTTAAAATGTTTATTTAAAACTAGGTCCACTAAAATTGTGGATCTAGCTGAAGGTTATCTTAGACATTATGTCTAAGGTAATTTAGAACTTAAGGCCTAGGCTGGTTTAAACCTGAAGACTAGTCTAAAACTCAATACTGGCTTTAAGCTTTAGAAGGGCTTTAGAAGCTTTAGCGCTAGCCTCGAGCTTACATCTAGCTTAAAGCTAGCCCCAAGCCTACGTCTAGCTTAAAGCTAGCCTAAAGCTTAAGACTAGTTTAAAGCTAGCCTAAAGCTTGACTGGCACAAGGTCAGTTGAAGGCTTAAGACTGACTTGAAGTTTCTGTCTGGCTTAAAGCTTTAAACTAGCATAAACTTTATTGTTCACTTAAAGCCAAACTTAAGACCAGTTTTAAAACCTGGCTCAAGCTAGATGAAAGCTTAAGTCCAGCATCATGCTTCAGGTACTTAAAAGCTTAAATCAAGCATAAATCTTAAGGCTAGCTTAAAGCTTAAGGGTAGCCAAAAGCTTAGATAAGACCTTTTCCTTATTCAAGAAGAACTGTGTCCAAATATTTGAAGCCAACTTGATAATGCGGATCTACCTCAAGATCGACAATACGTTAGATAGTATATGTAGAGCTTTTTTAGAGTTAGTAATCCCTTCTGGCTCTTTAGGGGAGTCCTAGATCCATGGAAATAGAAGACAGACTGACAACAGCATGATAACAGAAAGATACGTAGATCAGGAATAGCTCAGGAAAGATGATGGTTGTGGAGTGAAGTGTTACCACTCTGCTTACCATGTTCTCTCAATGTTCTTTGTCAACCTGACACACACACACAGAAAAGTCTTGGGGGCGGGTTCTATTTGGGCAGAAGCGGGGAGCACCTTAAGCGGTTTGCTGGGTCGCTTGTGATAGCGAAACGCGATTTGTATTGGTATTTGAGCCAAGGAAGTTGTTCAAGTACGAGGGTGGGTTCTTCGTTGTGCTCTTGGAATACTGTCCGAAGTTTTCAAAGTTGTAGGGGTTCTTGGTGGTTGTCGCAATGCGACTGAGATAGAGATCAAAAAGGGCATTTCGCGTTGTTGAACGCTGCGTCGACGAGACGGAATTGTGGTAATTGTGGAGGCCGTAGTAGAAGGGATTGATCTTGGTGCTGAAGGGCCAGTACATGGATGTTGTGGATGGCGGCGGTGGTGGTGTTGTTGTGGTTGTTGTGGTGGGTATGGGGGCGTATGTGGGGGCGACTGTGGTGTCTTTTTGCCACTGGTAGGGCGGATAGGGGGCGGGTGTGTCGAAGAAGGATTTGAATTTGAATGTAAAGGGAGCGTGTGTTGTTGTCGTTGAGGGGGTGGTTCGGAAGAACTGGAAGGGGGACAGGGTTGTTGTGCGAGGCGTTGGTATTGTGGTAAATGTTGGCGGTGGAGGCGGTGGACGTGTTGTTGGCTGTGCCGGCGAGTGATCATCCCAATTGTACGATTCAGTGCTGTTCAGCAAATTTTACAGTATATAAACATCTTATTAGTCACTCAAAGTTTCCTTTCACATTTTGCTAAAGCTTTTGTATTATTTGGGTTACTCAATTGCATACCTCAGGCTTTGAGGTTTATTGTATTTAATTTAGGGGTTTGTGTTGAAGAGAGAAACACCTTTAAACACTTTAATAACTGACATGAGTCAGTTGAAAAGAATTTTGTAATTTGCCTTTTCAATAGTGTTCTCCTTTTATCACTCTCTTGAGACTTAATTGATAATTGGGGGGTAAAATAGACAAGAGTCTTACCTAATTTGTGAATTGTATGCATTCGGACTAGCATAGCTAGGGGTATGTTGTGAGTAGTCGGGAATAATATTTTCATTTTCCTGCACACATCTTCCATCCAGACAATGCTATAATGAAAATTCCGGAGTTAGAGGGTTTTTCCTTATGTTTAAGTTAAGATTTAGTTAGTTACCAATCCGTCACCACAGGAAGAGCCTTCCGCTGCCGGTCGGTAGGCTACGCAGTAACCGCTAGCGGCATCGAAGCAGAACAGCTGAGCGCATACTCGCTCATCCTTAAAGCAAGCTGACGTGCCTCGATCCCGCCTACACTGAGCGTCCAGCGACAGTAGGGTTCCGGGTAGGGCTCGTCCTAACGCCTCATCCTCGTGGGGTGCATTGTGGAGGCAACTGGCGGTGTCGCCACTAAGATTGAAAAGGATTTTTTTTTTAATTAGTATCGGTTTATCTGTCTTAGCGTTGGTTATTTAAATATAAGTAGGTACTTAAAACTAAAGGTCGTAACACTTGTATTAACGTCATCACCATTTAATTCAATTATTTGTACGATAACATCAAGTTACCAGGCTGTAACTTAAAAACTAAGTTTATTACTGTTTTTAGCAAAACATTTTCAAAGATTTAATGTGGTATAACGACGTTATTTTGTTCATATTGGGTATTTTTAAGCTAAAAATAGTAATGCGTTGTCTAATTATAGTAAGACGTAACCAGACAAGGCTTTTTTATTATTTTACGTTGTCAAATGACCCTTTTTGTGATAACAGACCATTTTATTAGATCTGAATGGTCATGTACGAACATTTAAATAATTTCTTTGATGACTTATAAACGTTTTTACTGTTCAAGCGAGAATTCCAGTTTCTTTGAGAATTTATTTTAGCTAAAACTAATCCAAAATGATGTAGGAAAACCTGACCTATAATCTTTTCAAATTGAACTCTTGATTTCTAATAAATCCAGCTGCGAAACTTAAATATTGCCCAAGATGCTGTAGGCTCATCAAATTAATTAATCCCCCTTATCTATTGGGAGATCAACATGTCGAAAGAGTAAGTCTTTGAGCGCCAATTGAGAGGTTGTCTGTTTGGTTGATTATGAGTATTAAATTGGTTTGTCAACTCACTTGAGGAAGTGATGAAAACTCTGAATACTGCACGGTGACCATCTGAAGCCACGGTCTGTGTGTCGCAAATCCGACATGATGTACCCGTCCTCCCAGCGGCATTTTTCCGCTCCGGGACCACCCAAATAGCTGGGCGGTGGTGAACCATCGTGCACGGCGCCGAGCCTGGAAGAAGGAATTTTTGTTCGCGGTTTGTTAGTAAAGAAAGATTATGGGTTGATTAGGGGGGGTTTCCTTTGGACTCACAGGTGTCCAACTTCATGAGCCGCAACAATTATGCCACTGAAACCACCTGTGTCTTCGATGATTGCCACGCTATTCACCTTCTCCAATCTCTTGTTGACTACACAGGCACCACCGACGTACGCGAAACCTGCGAAATTACACCACATTTCTGAATGGCACTCATCAATTATTCCACCTTGATTAATTGTTTGTTTGGGAACGTTCTCTATAACACTTAAACTGGTCATAAATTGTATCATAATGAAAAAAAAAAAAGATGTGAGAATGGCTTCAAGTGGTGATTTCCAGTCAGTATTGGGAGAGGAAGGCGCCCCATTAGCCCCAACAATTAAATGCAATATGTTACCAAATTGGATCTACTTCTATACTGCCAATTGTAAAAATTAATGTATTGTTTCTCATACATTGACTACGTTTATACACGCTAAAATCAATCTGGATCAAAAGTGTTCCAAGGATCGAATTTTAACCGGCTTAAGCTGCGTTAAAACGCGATTAATCGCGCCTTCTAACGCTTTAAAACAGCTTAAAGTGCATTTTAACGTTTTTTAAATGGCTTATAATGCGTTTTAACGGAATTAAACTACGTAAAAACGCCTTTTAACCGCGTTTAAAATGCGTTTTAACGCAATTATACGCCCAAAAACGTGCTCTAACGAAATTAAACGCATTAAAAATCGTTTGACTACAATTAAAGCGTACAATAAAAAAGAATATAAACAAAAAACGCATATAAATGTATTTAAACGCTTTTAAACGGCCTCAATTGCATTTTAACGGAATTAAACTACGTTAAAATGCTTTTAGCCGGCTTTAAATTTATTTCACCGCAATAAGACACGTTAAAATGCAATTAAACACTGTCAAATCGCTTTAATCGGCTTTCAAATGAGTTTTACCACAATTAGACTAAATTAAAACGCGTTGAAACGGTTTAAAACGCGTTAAAACGCTTTTTAACCGTTTGAAATGCGATTTAGCGCAATTGAACTACGTTAAAATGGTTATTTGACAGAATGGCGTTGCGATCGACTGTTTTCATTGAGTTTGAGAATACTCACCGGCCATATTGAGAACAGAATAAGGAAATCTGGATTCAGATTAGTCCAGCTCTAATCATAAAATTAATCCATTTTTTGAAGAAAAATCCAGATTTTCTATTGCGTATAAACGTATGGATTGTTAAAGTATCAAAAAGTTTATTTTCATACTTTTGGAAGTATGAGAATAAAAACAAATCTTTTTTTTTAAGTTATGTACCTACTGATCATGATAGATTCAAAAGTATGAGAAAACATACATTTCTTTTTACTAGTGATAATCCCAAAACCGAAAAAAAAACTACTGCTAATTTTCTTTTCCGAACAACCAACACCAAATATTCGTATTAATGTGAAAAAAATGAGAGACTCTGGTGAAAAAACTTACCAAATTTTCTGGAAAGGCTCATTTATGGCAATAATTAAGTGAAAGAGAATAAAAAGAAATGATTCATCTCAATATTAGTCTTGACAATCTAATCGACAATTATTATGTTAAAAAAATGAAAAATATTACTAGAATTAAGTCTCGGAATCAGATACAGGTCAAAGAAAAAGGCTAGAAGTGATTTTCAGGTGACAATATTCACATTTTGCATTAACATTGCGGATTGGCTTCGCCAGGAAGAGATAGTGAAGTATATAGCGTAGAGAATTTATGGGAGAATCATTGAGATGATTTTTAGGAAGTCTCTTAGCTCTATAATCACTTCACGCAATGTCGAAGTGATTGACTTTCGGTTACAGAGTTTGTGCAGAAGAACAAGAGAGTAGAGAAATTTCCGTGATATAAAATTTGCATAAAAAATAGAAACTGAAAAGGGAAGACAAAAAAATACATAAGAGAGAGAGAGACGAAAAAAGGAGTTTTGAAATAAAAACTTAGAGAAAATGCAAATCACATTTCCTTCAATTTTTTTTACACAATTTTCGCATCTTTTGAGGAAAAACAAACGTTGAGTGTTTGAGAAATTGAGAAGAACAATTGCTATTACAATTCCAGCCTATATTTCGCAATTATTTCTCTCACAGCTCAAGATTTTTCCAAATAGTTCTTCATTTATGCATAATTCCACTTAAACAATTAAATCTTTGTGCGAATTACGTTTAAAGGTAGAAACTTTTAAAAGAATTCCATCAATTATGATGTAAAATGGTGTATTTTTCTCACTCTTCACCCTGAAATCTCACATTAATGCGCACATTTATTTGCAATTAAAAAAAAATGTCGAGACGCCAAAACGCCAACTGTCCATCATTTTGCGGCTTCTCAGACAGAGAGATCTTAGAAATATGTCAGCAAATGCATTCTGCACGTTCGTCATATTCTCATTGGTGACAATTTATAGGGAAATTAGCACGAGGAATTACAATAATGTCTTGCTCTCTGTGTCATCTGCAAATTATCGGTATTTACTGTAAATTAGATAGACTTGTAATTATCTGGCGAGACACAGTCGGAAGATTGTTCAATCATCATTTGTTATTTATCTGCTGTTACATTAAAAGGAGGTGATGAAATTTATTGCTTTTCCTCAATTGTTTGTCTCACGATTGTGGGAAATGTAAATTCTACAAACTTTTACTCAAGTTTGGTTAAAAAGATAAAATCTGTGGATTTTGCCAAAAAGTAGACAAAACGGTTTTTTGATTTGCCTAAAATTTGACAAATTTTCCAAAAATCGAAGGCGAGAATGCCTAAATCTTGGCAAGAAATGGTATAAAAATAAACAATTTTGCTCTAATATTGATTGAAAATTCTAAAATTTGCCTATTTTTGTTTCAAAATTGACTATTTAACACAAATTCTTCCTAATTTTAGGGGCATTTACACGGGAACGCCTAAAAACACTTAAGTATTTTTAGATAAGCAATAATGGTGAAAAATTAACTTCTTCTCTAATTTTCATAGAACATTTTATGTTTCTTCTGAATTTATCTAAAAGTCGGCTAATTATTACAAACTTTGCCTAAATTTGACTATTTTTTCAGAAAATTTGCCTAAAATTGGGTTTTTTATAAAAAAAAAATATCCCTAAAATTAGGTTTTCATCAGAAACTTTGCCTAAATTTGGCTATTTATAATAAAATTTGCCAAATTTGACTTTGTATCAGATAATTTGTTTAAAATAAGGTTTTTATCAGAAACTTGACATAAATTTGACTATCAGAAACTTTGCTTGAAATTAGCTTTTAATCACAAAATCTGCTTAAAATTGGCTCTATAAAATTGGCTTTTTATCAGAAAACTTGCCTAAAATTAGATTTTTAACAGAAATTTCGCCTAAAATTAGGTTTTTGTCAGAAACTTTGCCTAAAATTAGGTTTTAATCTAAAATTTTGCCTATTTCGGCTATTATAAAATTTGTCAAGATTGACTTTTATAAAAAACAGAAATTCGCCTGAAATTGATTTTTTATCACAAAATTTGTCTGAAGTTGACTTTTTAGCAGAAAATTCGCCTAAAATTGACCTTATTATAGGCGAATTTGCCTAAATTTGTGTTTGTATCAGAAAATTTGCCTAAAATTGGGCTTTTATCTGAAAACTTGCCTAAAATTGGGTTTCATCAGAAACTTTCCCTATAAACTTGGCTACAAAATTTGCATAAAATTTAATCTTTATCAGTAAATTTGCCTAATCTTAGGGGGAACCGCATAAATGGACATAAAATTCATTGAAATGTTTATAAATTCGTTTTAGGTTTTTCTAAAATAAAAGAATGTCTAATATTTGAATTTTTGTGGTTTTCCATATAAAAGTAATCTATATACCTATTCTAAAGGAATCGCTTTCGCCTAAAAGTCGATTATAAGAGATATTTCATGCTGCCTTTTAATCTCCATAAATTATTCTTCAGCAAATGAACGTTGATGGTTCTCTGACTTTAGCACTCGATCAGCAATTCTCATTGGGTAATTTTTCATTGGGTTGCCAACAATGCAAGAGACATATCACCGAATACGACCACTAATTGTAATCCCTCTCACATAATTCAGAGAGATGCTAAAGCTTCCCCCACGAATTTCTTACGTGACTGATTCACCGTAGAAAATCGAGTTACACATGTGAGGTAATATAACATCACTGATTTATGTTCGCTGCATCTCATTTTGAGTCTGTATAGGCTGCAAAATGATGGTGAGGAGGCTGTATAGCTGTGGTGGTGAAAAACAAGAGTGAAGAAGAGTGTGAAGATTTTTTTTTTCAATGTACAGTGAGAGAAAAAAATTTACATAAACACGTGCTAAATATTGCTTGTTTTTTGCTTTGGGAAAAGGTGTAAGGTGAAAAATGTAATAATATAAATAATTATTTGTACATTCTTGGTGGTACAGGAAAGATCTCGCTTGAGGTGTAAAATTGACGTGCAGGTTTTTTTTAATATAAAATATATTCCCTATTCTTCCAGAGAGCAAACAAAACGTGGGTTTTTGGGGGCAATTGACCTCCAAAATTAAGCATTCTAAAATAGATTTGGGTGATTTCTGTGAAATTTGCTCATATTTTCCCTAGTCCAAATTCCTCTTGCTGTTTGTGATGGGAAATCAGGAGGTGTATAACGGAAAAGTGATTAACGGTTCTTAATTTGACAATTAAAACACTTTCCAACGAATTTAACGCGAAAAAAGGTGTTATACATCTCTTAGACTTTCCACAAATAAAGAAAATGTGTGATTTTGCAGAGTGAAAAGAAAATATTTGTTTTCTTGAAAATAAAAATAAAATAAATAGAAAATACAGGGGAGAGAATAAAATACAGGAAAAAGCTCACACAGAAATTGGCAAGAGATGTGAAGATGCTTTATTACCTGCAGTACCGCGATTGCATACGTCATTCGCGTATTGCCTTCTGCACATATCAAGTCTGTGAATGAATAATTTACATAAATAAATTGGTGAATTTCTCATGAAGGTCTTCGTATTCATTATTTTATCATCATCATATGATAGATGGAGGAATAATTTATTTGTCGTACGCTTTGACAACGGGAAATGCGAAGATTGTCGTGAATTGCCTTCTCGTGTCAAGCGATGGCTGTAAAAGAATTTCACGATAATGTGACCTGTATAAGATTTTTTTTCTTATTATTTTTTGTATGTTAGTAAAACCTGTAAAATTACGCTCCTCTTGGGGTTTAATCCCAGGGTTTAGCCTTGGAGTAAGTAAACCTGGCTTTCTCCCATCCAAACAAATCTAGCGCAATCCATAAGCTCTCTCTTCCATAGAAGTTTGCGGCGCTTTATCGTAAAACCATTATCTTTGTCAATTGGGGGATGGATGGAAGTTATGGTAATGCGAAAAAAAGTAAGAACGTATTTACAAAGGGGGGTAAACATCTTGTCTTGGGTTCCCATTCACAAGTTAAGAGAAAAATACTTTGGCTTTTTTATGTGTCTTTACCCGCTGTGCCTTTGGTGCATCTACCGCCCTTTCTTCTGCGGCACATATCATACCTGTATGGTGGAAAAACACAATTAGAGATGGTCGAAAGTAAAAATGGGATTGAAAAGGAGATTTACATCACAAGCAAATCAATTGAATTTGTTGTGCAGATTTTTTTCACGCCCGCGTGCGCTATTCTTGTCTAAATATTACGATTCGCGCTGTCAGGTTTTTATGCCGCGCAAATATTGCACAACTCTGATCTTTTTCTCCGCACCTCCTGATGAGATGAGAAAGGTTTGAGGTCATACGATGTTTTCACAGGGGAAAGTGTTGATGGTTCTACTACAGTTTAAGCCCGAAATTGGGGTTCAGTGATTGCTAACCTTTGAAAGATTTGGGATTCGATTTGGGCCTAAAATAGAGATCGGGGAATCAGGCTCAATTTGGATTCTTGTTTTGAGGTTCGC
>CAKKOB020000304.1:35832-47612 GCA_918844115.2 Phlebotomus perniciosus | reverse complement strand
AGGTTTTTATGCCGCGCAAATATTGCACAACTCTGATCTTTTTCTCCGCACCTCCTGATGAGATGAGAAAGGTTTGAGGTCATACGATGTTTTCACAGGGGAAAGTGTTGATGGTTCTACTACAGTTTAAGCCCGAAATTGCTTGATCAATGATTGCTAACCTTTGAAAGATTTGGGATTCGATTTGGGCCTAAAATAGAGATCGGGGAATCAGGCTCAATTTGGATTCTTGTTTTGAGGTTCGCAAGGATTCGGATCCACAAAGTGTTGATCCTGAAATATTTGGTTTAACGTATTTTGCACCCGGTACTAACATAGGAGGTTTAATATTAAAACTACCGTCATAGCATTGCTTCAAAGTTTGTTAACCGATTTCGATGATTCTTTTTTTAAATGAGCGCTGAATAAATTCTCTACTACCGTCCATTCATGTGAAGTTCCTGCGATAACCACATATGGCGCTATTGATTCTTGATTAGAATTTAATTTTTGAATAATAAAATTGATTTTCCAACAATTTCCATCATAAAGCTTGAATTTAATAGAGTCTTTATGCGCAACCGGTATTACTCATCTTGTAAGACTCCTAATGATTACATTCTTATTAAACGCCATTACTCAGTTCTAATCCGATCTTTATCGCCAAGTTTATTGATTATGTCTCAATAGCTCTTCTTTTTTCAATTAAATCGTTTAGAAAAATTGCAATCTCTACGTCATAAAGTTGGCATCTGACAACGGAAAAGGTTGGCGATCACTGAACCTGGTTCGCGATTTTTTTCTTCAGCCAATAAATCCAACGAAAAACGTTTTGTATATTCAATTGCGCTTCGGAATAATTAATAATGTTTGTTGAATGTTGCGTGAAAATGAGTGTGAAGGGAAGATGTTGTTGTTTTTTTTTGCAAAGATCCGCGCTGTGCTTCCACAAACAATCCACAAAAAAAGAAAGATGCTGATGAATGATCATGAGGAAGAAGATTCAACGCGAGGTGTTGGGTAACATTCAAATAAGGTCGATTCGTTTGGTTATTTCACTGCTTCGTCATCGAATGTCATTCACTCTCTTTTGATGAAGTTATTACTTGTCTCTGCAGGGAATCCCATATCTGAAAATGTTCCTATAACATACAACATAATAAAACACGAAATAGAGGTAATAGGAAAGGGTCTCCAAGTCGTGAGTTATCAATAAACGCCGCATGGAATGTTTTCCGTGCGAGCTGAAAACGAGATATTGGGAAATGGGTTTTTTTTTCGAGAGGGTTGGGAATTACTTTGTAATCGCCACAGCGATGTCGTAAACTGGTAGTCGCCGTTCCCGGAACAGATACTTTCCCATGTCCGTAAGTGCTGCCGCAGAATCGATGGCATCACGTCCAACACGATTTCTCTCTAAATATGGCGTGGCATCGCGTCCCTGCAAGGAAATAATGAGAAAAAACAATTCATTTAGCCATTACTTAAAGGAGAACTCCTTGAGATAATTCCCATCCCAAGTAACATCATCCCGAATAAATTATCTTTGCCATTCTGACGTCATCTGATATTTGATATGCATCGAGTAATAATTTTATATATCATTAATAATATCGCCATCTTGAGATTTTTTTATTGCACAATAAACTTTTCAGCGTTGAAATTGGTTAATAAATTTTTCTTCACGGTTAGGCGGTTGTCGCGAGATTATCAGAAAGTTGAAAAGTATCGATTTGGTACAAGAAAAGGTAATTAAAATTGTGAAATTGTCGCTGAAATGTGAGTCAATCTTTAAAATATGATTTATGTGAAAAGAAGGGGGAAATATTAAAAAGAAAGCTTTTGAAATATTAAAAATATTAAAAGCTTTCCGAGAATCTTAAAATTTTTAGAACTTCTGGAGATATTTCCAAAACATTTTGTTTTAATTTCTAGAAATTTTGATCTTATAAGATATTTGTTTGGCTTCCTATAAAGCTCTTTCAAGCCTTTCAAGTCTCCTTTGAAAGATCTCTAAAGCTCAATTTCCAAGCTCTTTAAAGCTTTCTTTCAATGATCTTTAAAACTTCTTTTTAAAGCTTTTTAAATTTTCCATTCAAAGTTTTTAAAGGATTTCTTTCAAATCTCTTTTAAGCTTAATTTTAAAGCTTTTTTAACTTTAACTTCATTTTAAAGCCCTTTTAAGCGTGCTTTCAAAAGCTTTTTCAAGTTCGAAGCTCTTTAAAGCTTCTTTTCAAAGCTTCCTTTAAAAGCTCTTTAAAGCTGAATTTCCAAGCTTTTTAAAGCTTTTTTTTCGAAGCTCTTTAAAGCTTCCGAATTGCTAGAATTATTGGGGAACTTTCAAACAAAATGTAAAAGTAATTTAACCCTATAATATCTCCCTCTTGAAAAAGAATTAAAAAAAGATTTTTAATTAAGCTTTTTAATAAAAATTGGATCTTTCTTGAGCTTTTTCATGAACTTACTACGAAAACTTAAAGAAATTCTGTAAAGTTCAAAAATTCAGCCAAAAACTTGGCAAAATTGAAGAAGCATTTTTTTATACTTTTAAAATCTATAAAAAAAAGTTTTT
Source organism: Phlebotomus perniciosus (assembly GCA_918844115.2). NCBI lineage: Eukaryota > Metazoa > Arthropoda > Insecta > Diptera > Psychodidae > Phlebotomus > Phlebotomus perniciosus. Next base: position 45,061 of record CAKKOB020000304.1, on the reverse strand, counting down.
TAGGTCTATTAAAATATAGAAGCTTTTCATAAAGCTCCGTAAAAGATATTTATTAAAGTTTAAAAAATTAAAAAAAATGTTCTTTAAATCTTGTAAAACTCTTGATTAGTATTTGTTATCTTAATTTCTTGAAATTTTTCAAATTTCCTATTTAATCCCTCCTTTCTAGAAGGAAAGCACAAACTTATCAACATTCAATCTCTGATTATTCACAACTCAAGGTTGTTCAATTTCATTCCACTGAATATACTGTTAGCAGTCTGGTAAGGGATTCTGTAAAATCATAAGCAATTCACTTCCTTAGTGCCCCAATTTCTGGTCAGAACATCAGCTCGCTGTCCGTTGCGTGCCAGAAGGTTGTATGGAAAGGAGTTCTGATTTCAAATGAATAATTGAATCTGGTGCGTTTATCGCAATTGATATTTCCTCATAACTTAGGGGGCGCCCGGCATGTTATAGAAAAACTTATCTGTTAAAATCACCTTCACTTTGAGAATTTCTGCAACAGAAATATCTCTCTATTTTTCGTGTTTTTCGCATCACAATCTCCCCAGCAGCCATTCACTTAATTGAATTAGTGGGAGAGGTAACATATGTGATAAAGAGGTGGTTTTAATTTGACGGAAAAGTGCATTATGGAGTCAAGCGATGTGCGCAAGGTTCGTTGAGATCCATTGCGAAACACTTCATGATGAAAAGACTAAGAAAGATGTGCGAAAGTCACTTAAAAAGTTAGTTAACGATGAACTTTGAGGGGTTGACAAGTCCGTTAAAAGTTTGTTGATTTCAAAAATTAGTTAACTGTTGGATCAGTTTTGTTTGCATCCTTTGACAGTGATAAAATACAAAATTTTGAATCTATAACGGTCACAACTGTTCCCAGAAAACGATTTTTGGCTGTTAGAAAACGGTTTTGACTGTTTGAAAACTTTCCTTTGAGGTTAGGTTAGATAAAAAGTCAGGTTATAACGCCGTAAAAGACAAGGTTATGTCATCCCTCACTTATAAGCCTCTTTTATCGCATTTAGAGAAATATCACCAAGCGCTGTGTTGGGCAAGAAGTTGTGAATTATTATTGATTGACCAAAATTATGGTAGGTAGAAAATGTCATCTCCCAGGTATTGTCCTCAATTGCATTTTCTTTTGGCGCCTTTTTTGGACGCCTCACGCAATTGGATGGCGCATACAAAAAAGCGATTGGCATTTGCAGAATAGTTATTGTAATTCATTACAAACATTTTTCTTGAATAAATGATACGTACAAACGGCTCAAGTGGGAAGTGGCAATGAACGGCGGCTCACTGATTTCAATGACAAGACACCAAGAAATAATAGTAAATGAAGTACAGTTTAACTGAAAATGCCACCGGCTGAAGTAAAAGTGGAATTAAACACTAATGATTGACTACCAATAAATGAATAATAAGAAGCAAACGGCCAAAAACTCGCTTCTCGAGTGTGAGGTGACTTTTTTGTATGCTCAACAAGAAGCATCGCGAATGAGAAGTTTTTTTTTCCTTCTGCCTTTAATCTTTGCCCCACCATCAGCCCATTCTAAAGCTGAAGCTCACGAGTTTACTGAATAAACTCTTGACTCATCGCGAGCTTCCTCAAATAATTCAACAATTTATATTTTATTTAACCTCTGACACCTGTCGGTGCTCAGTAAAAAAAAAACATATAAAGATCCAGACGCGCTGTGTAGCAATTATTTAGTGTTTTGACTACATTTGAGGAGCGTTTTCCGATTATGAATAACATATGCAAATTAATGTCGTATTACATATTCATTGGGAAAAAAGTCAGTCCCTATTTTTGTGATGTTGAATGCTAAATCCGCTAAATCTATGACAAATATCCATAAATCACGCTTCGAGTGAACCGAAATGAACTCAAAATGGTCCAAAATAACATATTCTAAACATTCTTAGCTTCGCAGATGCGCAGTTAGGTGACAAAACAGATATATAATGGCTTGTTTATGCCAATCACCAATTGTCTTACTCTTCCGGAAACACCACATGCTTCCGAAGAAGCGTATGATAATTTCGTAGTAGAGAAATTCTTGAGCTTCTAATTGAAATATAGCGAAGGTTGATTTTGTATTGTTTCTCAGAGTTAAAATTATGATCATTTCCACCACTTTCTGATACTGACTGCCGGTAATTAGTGTTGTTATTTATGTTTTGAAGAGTAAACAAGGAAATGATCAATCAGTAATTTAGAATTTATCGGATTTTGAGAAAGCAAGAGGGATTCTACGGAAGATAAAGAGAAACATGATCTGTTGAATATAAGGGGTTGCTAATATGGAGAATTTCTGTTCAGTTGAATCGAAAATGTTTTGCGAGACCACAGAAATCCAAGAAAATTTCTTAAAATCGTCGAGAAACCTTCAGAAATTCTTACAGAAACCCGAAAAAAGTTTCCTGAAACCCGAAAAACCTTCTTAAAATCTCCGAGAAGCCTGAAAAACCTTTGCAAAGTTTAGATAAACCCGAGAAACCTTCAAAAATCCTTCCAGAAACCCGAAAAATGATTTAAGAAACACGAGAAACCTTTCTAAATTCTTCCAGAAACCCGAGAAAAGTATCGAGAAATCCAAGAAACCTTCTTAAATTCTTCGAGAAACATTAGAAACCTTCATAAAGTTTCGCGAAAACCGGAAAACGAGAAACTCTTGTCAGATTATATTTGTATATAATTAACACCTTTTGGTTTAACAAATTATTATTTTCTGAGATTAGGGAGGGAAAATAAGTTTATATTGCCTAAACATCTGCAATTCATACAAATTTCGCATAAAAGTAGGCAAATTGCATAAATTTTGGCTAAAAAATTAAAAATTTGGGAAAATTTTTACAAAATATACCTGTCTCTACAAATTATTAGTTTAAATTAAGTTTAAAAAATCGATATCAGGTAACTTTTAACACAGAAAAACACTCAAATTTTCCCCTGAAAACCCCTAAAATTCGGCAAATTTGCTTTTTTATTTTATTACAATGCAGAAATGTTTACTGATCTTGTTATCACTATAATAGTTTATTTTTTACTAAATTTCTGAAGAACTCCTGAAAAGAATTTTCCAGAAAAACTCAGTGGAAATTCAGAAAATGCTGTTCAGTTGAATTGGGAGCTTTTGAGCTCTGAAAACGCTCCCGATTCGACTGAATATTATTTCCCGCTGTTTTATTGAGTTTTCCGTAAAATTCTTTTTAGATATTCTTCAGTAATTCAAAAGAAACTGATTTCGGGGAAAATTTTGATAGTTTTCTAAAGGAAAATGCAATTAGAGAATCTGTTGAAAAAACTATTACCGTGTGACAGCACCATTAGACAACAATTTATATTAATCTTGTGATCATTGAAGTGTTAAGACGCCTAATTATAATACAAAACATTTTGGATTACATAAATTTCTTTTGCCGGATATCTCATTCGTTAAATTATTTAGGGAATTTCTAATATGCATCCATCAGATTTCAAATTTCAACACAAATGTTATCGATCATCCAACGACTGGTACATATTGCCTAATTAAATAACAAGCAATTTAATGTTCGACAAAGACAAAAACCTCCAAATGAAAGTGAATGAACATAAAAAGTCTTTGTGCTTCCTGATGACCAAAAAAGGAATCTCCATCTGCTGGCAATTTTCCCACATTAATCACACTCGTGCAGTGATTTAAAGTGGCTGTCGAACAGCATCCACAGGCAATTTGTGGGAGAGATAACGAAGAAAGTCGACTGGGTGCTCTCAATCTGATAAGTGGGAGCCCCAAAGTGGCCTAGTCTGAGCTTCTGGTGAGGCAGGAGAGGCATGTCAGGCCTCTAATAGATGCTGATCATGCGAGTGTCGGTTATGTAAAATTGTATACCTACTCTTATAACGAGAAATTGTGTTCATGTCAGACACAATTAAGAGAAACATTGAATAATAGTTTTTAAAGGTACATTATGAATAATCCAAATGGTATAAAGAAATTGTGCCAACATGAGAGGAAGATCACCAGAGTGAGAGTGATCTGTTTGGTATTTAATTGAAAAGTCATTTCATTTAATTGTTTTTACATAAGTTGTACGACTTTACATTAAAAATTCATGATTGTTCAATTGGATGGTATGATTTACCATTATGACATATTTTGTTGACTTATCGTGCCTCATCTATCCTCACATCTCGTTATTATTATTCCCCAAGTAAACTTTATTAATTGCAGAGACATTTCCTCCATTAAAACACGATGCTAAAGGTATTTTATTAATTGTTTGTCTTCTACTATTCTCGATATCAATCAAATTTAATTGCCTCACAATTTGCTCTAGTCACAAATGTTATGATGAAGAAAAAATCGCCACAACATACCAAAGAATTTTCTCATTGGAATTATGCGCGAGACAAGAGGTCTTGATTGCATATTCTCTCTGGGTAACATCAAATAAAGTGTCCAAACTGCAAGTATTACAATAATTCCGAAACTAATGTTATGTACATTCCCCCGGAGGAGCATAGGAGCCCGAGAGCGAGAGAGAGAGCGAGAATAAATTGGAAAATGAATAATGCAAACAATACATATACACATAGTCTTGGGAGTTTTATGCACCGAATGCACTTTTACTTTCAATGAGACCGGAAACTTGCTGTTGGCTTCATTGTTGGCTCAATGAGAGAGAGAATTGTTGTAAGAGGAGCGAAGTATGTTATTTTGTTATTACCTTATACACACAACCAACCGTCGACAAGCAGCCCAGCTAGGAGGCGGATAAATGCTATAATTCGGACCTGGAACCTAGGTTGATCTAAGCTTTAGGTATAATCGTATCTATAGGGCTATAATTAATAGGAAAGTCATTAGATCAGGCTAAGATTTCGATCCTAGGCCTTGATCTAAGCATGTTAGGGGTTAGAATTAAACTTAAGGTTTAGGTTTGGACCCGGTTATAAACCTAGTGTTAGACTTAAGTCTACTGTCTAAGCTTCGGATTTGATCTATATCAATCATAAGAGTTTCATCTAGGTCTAAATTCCGGTCTAAGAGCACTGTTCTGCACATAAAGATAAAGATTCAAAATAATAGTTTTAAAGATTTTCAGATTCTTTAGAAAAAATAAACGAATATTGAGGTTTAGTCCAAATTCAAGATATAGGCCAAGCTTTAAATCAAGATCAAGGTAAAGCCCTAATTCATGATTAAGACAAAGCCGTAAATCAAGATCTTGGAAAAGCCTTAATTCAAGATCTAGACAAGGCCCTTATTCAGGATTAGGCCAAAGTCCTAATTCAGGATTAAGCGCAGAATACCAAATCCTTATTTTCACTTTATTTTTGTATCTTTATCATTATTAGCAAAATAGAACTCTAAGTTTAGATATAAACTAAATGCAAGTCCACAATTTAAATATATTTTTTTTTAATATTTAAATTAAGGGCCTGACTTAAACTAGAAAGAACTAAATCATCCTTTATAGTACTAGATCTAAATAAGTCAAGATGTAGTCTAGACCTATACTAAAGGTCTATCAAAGTGTTTAATAAGGTTTTACCAGGTCTAAGATTTAAGCTTTCAATAAAGATTTGGTTTAGTCTGACTATATGCTAAGACACTAGTCCAAACTTAGATTAGAGAAGGGTGCCGATCCCGATTAGAATCAGCTGCACCCAGGCCGCCAAACGGGCCCATTATGCATTCCCTTTTTATGAATCAGATACTGAGATCACAGTCTAGAGCATTAATGGAAGGAGAGGACCGTTATCATTTGGGTCGCAGTCCTCTCAATGCGTGGACCGCTGCTCTTCAGTTCCCATTCATTGGTCAATGTTCTCATGTTATTGGTGAGATAGAGTGACCATCTCTATCTCTCCGAGTGGGTCCGTATATATGCACAATTGGAAAAATTTACATCTACACTGAAGTATAACTTATACTCAGTGGAAGCACTACAACAGTATAGCTTGGTGAGTGCAATTGAGTGGTTTTGATTTTTTTTCCAATTGCTGAGTTCGAGATTTCGCCCGGACCTAGCTTCGATCTCACTGGCAACGTGGTGTGAGCAAGTAGCTCTAACCACTACACCACCGCCAGGCAGTCCAAACTTAAGTTTGACCTGTTAATGCTAGACCCTAGTCCAATCCTTAATCTTGATTTAGAAGTTTATCTTGAATCATAACCGTTTTCGATATCAAAAAATTAGGAGTTTCGGCCTAAATTTGAACTCTAGGCTTTAGGTCTAGACATGTATTTAGGTTTAAACCTGTACCTTTAATAATCTTAGATAGATATAAACCCCAGATATAACCTTAGCTATGGACCTTAATTTTAAAATTTTATGTGATCAGTTCTTTAAAAGCATCACTGATCAGCCCCTCCAACTGGTTGTACGTGCAAAATTGGAGCTTTCAAAGCCAAACACAAGCACTCTGACGAGAGTGAAAAGGCATATGAGACGTGCAGATATTGCTTCCAAAGACAGGGAACTTCTATCATCCAGTTTCTGGGGCTGCCTCAAAATGAAACTGAGAGTGAAAAGCTAAGCGCAAAATCGTGCCACGACAAATCCATATGAGCGCTCCCATTTTTCAACCTGAATCAGATATGATGTGACTAAAATTTGTAACACATAAAAGTTCTTTTAATCTGGGCAAAAATGACTCTTGGACACGCAAATGTAGGGCAAAGTCTCGGTATTTGTCTATTGGAATGGCAATTAAAAATCCAAGGATGGATAATGAGGCGGAAAAGCAAAATCTTGTATATGTCTTGTTAATAATCATGTTCTTTCATCCCAAGCTATAACATGTCAATTTGGAGCTTTGAAATGTTTTGAGAAGAAATTATAAGGAAATTGAGACTGTTTCGTGGAAACATACGCGTTATTTAACATTGAGCGGCAGTTGAAAATATGTGTCAAAAGTTGCATTTATTGATTGGCAAGCTCCAACATGTAAACCCCATATCTATTAAATTGTTAGTGTTCTCGATTTTGATGGAGGGAAAATGCCGCTCAGGTGCTCATTTGGAAAGCAGGTATTTACCCATATTAGGGTGTCAGAAGGGTGTATTAGTGAAATGAGAAGTTAACACCGAAAATTACAAGTGAAAGGCGCTTTATTTTGCATGCTGACTTTTAACATCTCTTATATGAGAAACTTTGTACTAAATAATCTCTCAAATTGCATAATATTCTCTGAACACCTCACTATATGCCAGAGTTTGTGGCTTTCTGGCAAACTGCATCATTTGCATGACTAATTTTTGTATTTTAACACCTTAGGATAAGATGTCCTATCTTGTCTGAGGATTTGTCGTACGATTTTAGTAGTACGACAAAGACGAGAAATGTATTTAGTTAAGATTTATTTAAGCAATATTTGCTGTTTTATTTGAATTTGATGAAATAAAAATCCTAGGACACTTCTTAGATTCGTCCTTAGATTTGTGCGACTTATCTGTGGACATGTCCAAGGAACGTTTGTTTTATGGCTTTATAAAGCCATTTGTACATCAATTGAGCAAACATTACCGTCCAATCATGATCAGTAACAAGGGTGTAAATTAAATTGAAGCCCAATTCGCATTCTTCACTGAGTTACATGAAAAAAAGAAGATCCAAGGTTGGCGCTTTGTATTTTTCCTCTCACAAAAAATTGTTCCCTCCACATTCTGAAATCTTTCGACATTATGGGCAAAATTAAGGAACCAATTAAGTCGCAAGCATTCAACTGAAGCCCACGAAGATGCGCCAAGTAATTGTCTATTTATTGGTAAATTGAGACACGCGATTTTTTTTCAACATGGAGTACTTTTTTCAAAGGCAAAGTAATTGTTAGTAATTTCTTGACTTCTTACTCTGATAAATTGTCTTTTGTGATCGGGCTGAAGTGTGAAATGGATTTTTCACGGGAAAATTCGACATTTGGAATTGTTTTGAATTCTTTGAGTTTGAATTTTGGGCGTTGAATAGTCGCCATCTTGGGTGGGATAAAAAAGAGTTTTGTGTTAGATAATTTGAATCTATTGTTACATCTTGCGTCCTTCATGGTGGGTAATATCAACAGAATGGCAAAGCCCAAGTATAATTGCATTTTGGGCAGTAACTTTTTCACTTACCCTCCCCAGAAGTACTCAAAGTGACACTTACCCTTGAAATAATAATGCCAGCAATGCTGATCCGAATGCGGGGACCTTTCAGTAGGCGATAACGCAAGTCAACACCATTCCAGAATGACACAAAATACCGCTTAACCTGTCAAAATGTGGGTGAGAAGGAGGAAATTGTGATCAGTTTTTCGATTTTGTTAAATATTCTATTTTAGTTTTTTTTTATCTAACATTCTTTAAAATGTGTTAAGAAAAAAAGATTAAATGGAAAAAAAGTCCCCGAGGGCGCAACAATTTGCCATTGGAAGTTGATGGAGTAGGAAAAAAAGTCAATTGGAATTCAAATTCCAACTGTTGTCTTGCATAATTGGTAATTGAAATATTAAAATGAGTTTTATTTTCATGAACTTGGTCAGGTCATACCAAATACACTTGAACTGCCTTTTTCCTTGTCACTCTTGGACAACTTCCAGGGGAGTCTCTTTTTTTCTTTAGTTTGGTTGGGAAATCGAGTGATAAACGTTTAGATTGTGACAAATTTGCCGGTCCCACAGAAAATTGCTGTCAATTTACAATAATTTGTGTGATAACACCCCTATGCCTATTCCCTAAATTCCCTTGAAACTCTCTAAGAAAACGAAAAGCGGTAGTCAGCGCCACTCGAGGTAGTGTAAATTATTGAAACTATTCTTGACGTAATGTCTGCTTTCTCGATTCTGAAAAAATTTCGTGAACTTTCAATAATTAACGTGGTAAAAACTGAGTTTTCGTAGTGAAAAAGTGACGGAAGTGAAAATAGTGAGCCAGTATGAGCTGTTGTGTAAAGAATTGTGGAAATTCTTACATAAGAAATCCAAAAAAAGTGTCTTTTCACCGGTAAGTTCTTGTTCCCTCCACTTAATTTTAGTAATTCATGGGGGTAAAACGAGCTGAATTCGCGAATAAATACTATCAATGGAAAGCTAATTTAATTCTCTATAGACTGACCTAGAGTGCATTTAAATAACTAATCTGTGGAAAAAGTTATAAGTCAAAGAATTCACGAATAAACAACCATGTATCCGAAATGGGGTCAGGGGCGTATTTGGGGGGTTCACGTTATAATTTATATTTATTTTCTTCTT
>CAKKOB020000304.1:15037-35732 GCA_918844115.2 Phlebotomus perniciosus | reverse complement strand
GGACTATAATTTTTTGTACAGTGAAATTCTTATTTGAATATTAAAAAAAAATTATCTATTTTCACGAATTTCTTCTACATATATTAAGTATTTTCCAAATCGATATTTTTTTTCTCTCTGATTTTCATTAGCTTTCCTACTAATGAAGGTTTAAGGAACCTGTGGATTGCTCAACTGCATCTGGAGAATTTCAATATCACCCCAAGGAGTTTTGTGTGCAGCAGCCACTTTACAAAAGAAGATTTTGAGAAGAAGTATCGCCAGCACAAATGGAAATACCTGTTAAAACCAAAATCTTTTCCTTTGGAAATACTGGAACCTACAAAAATCCTGAATCCCGAAGAACCAGGTTTCAGCAGTCAAGGAGCATATCTATCAGCACCACTCACTGAAACTCTGACACCTGAAGAGCCAGGTCTCAGCAGCCAACAAGCGTCATTGGAACCACTCAATGATTCTCTGATGTCTCAAGAGACTGGTTTTAGCCAAGATTCTGGATTTCAGCAAGAATCCCCCATGCGTGTCAATAAAATAGATCTTCCTTGGTCACTTGAAAAGAAGAAGGACCTGATGCAAAAGAATTTCATCAAACTGCTCCAAGACAAGATTATGAAATTGGAAGCGCATAAGGATCTAAGAATAGAAAATAGAGGACTGAAACAAACTATTCGAAGACAGACCAATCGAATATCTGAAATGCGCTCAGGCTCCTTTAAGCAGAAAAAAAGGAAGAATATGAAGAAGGGAAAAGTTTATAGAAAAACGAATGTTCAACAGGTTATCGATGGACTTCCAGGACTACTTGCTCCAATAGTCAAGAGAGCTATCAACAAGGGTGATCGCGAGAGGTTTCCTAAGAAATATGAAGAGAACCTGCGAAAATTTGCTATACAGCTTGAATTTAGCTGTCCAAAGACTTACAAGTAAATACAAGAAATTGAAGCAATCTATCAATACAGTGAATTTAACTAATCTATATTATTCATTGCAGACTGGCGAGACGTCAATTAGGTATGGTTTTGCCTCATCCCAGAACAATTGCTAAGTGGTACGAGAAACTGGAATGTCAACCGGGTTTCACAAAGGAAGCCCTTTCTGTTATTAAAGCTCTGGCAGAAGCGGAAAAGAGTCATGGTCGATCAGTCATGTGCCAGTTGTCGTTTGATGAAATATACATTCGAAAGCATGTTCAGGATGTGGGTGACAAGTCTTATGGCCGCCCGGTAATTGGAGGAAGTGGCAAGCAGACTGTCGGACATGAGAAGGCCGAGCAGATTCTTGTGTTCATGCTCGTAAGTGTGGATGGACAATGGTCGATACCTATTGGATACTTTCCACTCATAAGCTTGGATGCAGATCAGAAAGCTGCGTTGCTTCAAAAGGCATTATATCTTGTGGAAGCAACTGGGGTTCAGGTTCTTGGAGTGACTTTTGATGGAGCACCGGTCAATTTCAGTGTCACGAAGAAACTCGGTGCTAATTTGAAAGAAAAACTGCCAATATACCAAGTCTCTCTTCAAAGCAATTACAACACGTCTCAACAAAGGCAAGTGTTTGTGTACCCAGACCCTTGCCATATGCTCAAGTTAGTGCGGAACACTCTGGGTAATTACATATTGATGGATGGAGAGCACAACACTATTGACTTCAGGTATATTGTACTACTTCACGAGTACCAAACCGCGAAGGGCTGCAACCTGGGGAACAAGCTTACAGAGGCACATATTCATTTTGAGGGCGATATTATGAATGTGCGCCTTGCTGCCCAGGTCTTGAGCGAATCCGTGGCGAGGGGCATAGACATTTGTCGGGATGAATTAAAATTGCCTGAGTTTATTGGCAGCGAGGCAACGTGTAAGTTTCTTCGAGTCATAAATACGGCATTCGATGTCTTGAATAGTCGGTTCAGCAAGGGCAACGAAGACAATGTTGAAGTGAACTGGTAAGAATAAGTTTTAAGTTTTAGAATCTTTGCTCAATTTTGAAATTGGTATTGCTTGGTATTAATTAACATAAATTGTTTAATAGTTATTCCTTTATTCATGGATTATGGCTGTGGGTGGTAGAACTAGTGTCTCGTGAGAAAGCCTATCGTCTAGCACCTGTTCAAATATGATAAGTTTGAATATTATTACAGGTCGAAGAAGCCGATTACTGAAAACAACTTTGGTGATATTGTGAAGTTTTGCGAGGAAGCTTGTACTTACATATCTGAATTGATTATAATCAAAGGGGAAACAATTCAGATGATAATTGACTCAGCGAATCACCGTGGCTTTGCTGGGCTAAGAGCCTGTCTCACGAACGTACCACACATGTATGAAGCTGCGAAAGATATCTTTCCGGATGGAATGATCACATATCCCCTCAACCAGGACTGGCTTGAGTTGTTCTTCGGTAAGATTCGTACAAAACTGGGATGTAACACGAGTCCAAGCGTCATTGAGTTTCGGGCTGCTTATAAGCGCCTTTTAACATATGTTCAACTAGAAGACTCGTCCTCCGGCACAAATTGCCTTGCAGATCTAACGGACATGAAAATTTTACACGTCTCAATGAAGGTAAAAGATCTTTCTATAGAGTGGAGAATTGACCATGCATTTTTTGACATCATGATCCTCAATATTAAATAAATACAGTAGGCATCATGTTAGTAGCTTGAATTGTCGGATTGACTTATTTTGCAAGAAACTTGAAAATATTTATTCTATATATATGAACTAACACAATTCATCTCGGTCAATCTATGAATTTAATCTATTGAATTAACATTCTCGTCGAGTTTCTAGCAAAATTAGTGAATCCGACAATCCGAGCGCTACGCCAAACCCTTCTGCACTTATAACCTTTTCTAAATGAATTCCTAAAATCTGATTTCACTTTTTTAAAGTTAGTTTGCTTTAAAAAATCCTCTTTTTTTAGTATAAAAAAGAAGAAATTAAAAATTTTACTAATAAACTTTTTTTTAATTTAATAACTAATAAACTAATAATCCTACTTTTAACTAACAAAATTTATTTTTTTACTTATAAAATATAACCTTCTCCTCATATTTAATGAAAATTTAGGGGGAAGATAATCTGACGTGTAATGTAGAACCCGGCATCGAGCTGGATTCATTTAGCGCATTTAGCGAAACACAGGACACTTGTCCTCAAAATCTGGATGTTCAGCTTGATCCTGCGCAGCACATAGCTGTAGAAGTCATGGCAGAGAAGGTACTTGAACAGCTTCTCAAATCAAAAGGTTGTGGAGATTGCAAGAAAATTTTGATTTGCGAAGAGAAACGGGAGGCTCACAGAAAGTTGTTGGGAAAATCTCCCTCGGGATTTCTCATCCAGATCTCTACAGCATGTGAGGTTATCTGGAGCAAAAAGAAAGTCCAATGCCAAGGACGAGAGACTGCGCTCAAATTTTTTAAAATCGATGCACTTCTACGTCAATTGATGAACGAGATTGACAATTTTGAGTTTGAAGGTGTCACACATTTTACTGAAAATTACGAGCATTACCTCGATATAATCAACAGCGCTGCGACACTCTATTTTACTGCAAGATTGCGGGAAGAAACCCGTAAGACAAACGAAGTTGTGTCACATAGGCCTAAGCTTCATCACGCAATTCATTTCAACAATTGGTAATTTTTAGAAATAAAACATATCTTTGAAATAAACTTTAGAATGACTTTTTTTGGTTTACGGGTAGGTATATCTCGTTTGTGGAATTTGTGAAAGATTATTAAACAGAATAATAAAAAGAATCGAAATAAAAAACCGTTATAATTTAAAATAGATATTTTCATTTAAATTTCTATGCACTCCGGCCCTGCACTTTTACTTGCAATGTGGAGGTGGCGCCTCTGCCGGTAATGGGAGGAAATAGTTTTGTTTGCATCAACTTTTCACACTAAAGCCAAGGGGGTGTGTGATAATCATTTATTTTTAACATAAATGTCATTCATATTATGGACCTTGAAGTGACTATGAAAAGTCAGTGCAAAGACCTGTGGCTGAGTGCTCGGTTTAATAATTAGTTTTACTTGAGAATAACAAATTAATTAATCTCCTATTCCAGGGATGAGAAAAAGTCGGTTGACCCTATTCAAAAATTTGCATTTGACGCCATGACAATTCCTGGCTCGCTTGTTAGTAGATTTCCGCCATTTTTGGAAGCGATTACATAACCTCTATTGTATGTATTTGGGGCCGATTTTCTGCTTATTTTCATAAAAAAAAAAAACAAAAATCCACTCTAACCTCACTTATATACGTTTTTTCGTGGATTTCTCGCCAAAATGGCTTCCTTAATCCGGTGAGAGTCAAGTAAGTGATCGCAAACTGATCTATTGTGCGATAAATCCGCAAAAATATTCATGTTATTGAATTCAGTTTCTTAAATCAAACAAAATGTTAGAAAACTCTTAATAAATTCCTTTTCAACTTTTCTTTGCGCGTCGCTATCAAGTGTCAAAGAGGAACTGTGAGCTGAATTGACGTTTGGCGGCGGAGAAATTAATTAAACGTTAATTTCTTAAGCGGTTTTTCGACTTCCTCATAAAAATTTCTTTCATCCACTATACAAATTTACTCTCTTTAAATAACTCTTATGAGTATTTATTTACATTCTTAACTTCTAAATGGTAAAATCCAGAAATAACTATATATCTTTTTATGTGTCTGCGGTTCACACGATCACCCATATTATTGTTTCTTATGCAATTCTCACCACTGAACCATTAAAACATCCAACTTGACTGTTTTACGAGTTCACTCGTGGCCAAATGCAGATCGTCGGCAGACGGATTGTTTCCATATATAACTGACTTTTTCCTAAACAAATTATCACGACAACGCCCGAAGGCTTCCTCCATTCACGTCCAATTCATTCTGTTGCCAGTCGGAATTTCTTTGCAGACACTTTCGTTTTCAATTGCTTTTCATCTTTTTTTTTTATTCATTTAAACTTGTATCAAAATGGGAAACAAATTGAAATCAAGGTTTTGTCTTTTCGTTTCCTTCTGACTCATTTCATGAGGTAATGCAGTCCAAAAGGCTTTTAATGCAACATGAAGTAAATTCTGAATACATATTTGACCCATTGCACATTAATGGGTCAGATCGAGCATGTCGAATTGCTGCGCCTTTTAAGACTTTTCTGACTGATTTCTCACCTGAACATTGTCCCCGCCGTGTAACCGGTAGCCATCGTGATCGACAATAACGAGTATTTCAGGATAAATAATGTGAGGCACAGCCCTTTTAGTGCGTCCCGATCGGGTGAAATTCAAATAGTCGCCCCGTCTGAAGCGTTTTTGCAACCGATCAGGTTCCATATACGCTGAAAAATAAATTTTAGATGATTTTTGAGGTTATGAGAAGCTTTTATGAGCTTTTTTCTATTGATTATTTAAAAATTAAATGTAAGCTTTTGCGAAAGCTCAAACTCAAGTTTATCACAAGCTTATCACTTCCAGCACTTGCATATTTGTAGAAAAGCTTCCTAAAGTCCAAATCGGAAGCTTTGAGGAGCTTTCAAGATTTTTTCTCCTATAAATTTTATTTTCTGTACTAAAGCCTTCTAAAACTTGTTAGGAAACTTTCTAGAGCTTTCTAAAAAGGCTATCTAGAGCTTCCAAAAGCTTTCTGGAAAAGCTTCCTAATAAAAAATTCCTAAAAGCTTCGTATGTTTATGCTGCCCAGAAAAGCATTCTAAGAAAGGTTTCCAAAACTTTTATGAAAGCTTTAAGAAAATTTGCGAAAGCTTTTCAGAATTGTCAAAAGCTTAGTGGAAACTTCAAAAGGTTTAAAAAGTTATCTGAAAGTTTTAGAAATTTTCCATATTTTTTTTAAATACTCGTAAATTTCGGTAGAGATTTAAAACAATTTTAAAAATCTCTCAATTAATCAAGCTTAGGTACAGTTTTCAATGTTTAGGAATTTCCTTAAAAGCTTCTGGAAGTTTTCAAAAGCTCTGGAAATAATCCAAGTCTCTGGAAGAACTTCTCAAAGCTACTGATCTTCCTTGGATTATAGATATTCAAATCAGCTCAAAGAAAGCTTAAAAAGCTTGATTTTCATTTAATTTTTAAATCTTTCAAATGTTTTAGTTTAACAAATTTTACTTACCAAAATCACTCAATTGATCCATAGGATCAGAATGTCTTCTGAAGACAACGTGTTGAACACTTGAACTATTCAGTGGAGATGCTACTTCTGCTGGCAGCGGACGAATTACGAGTTCATGACCAATACTTCCCTCCTAAAATAGAAAATTTGCAAACACAAAACCGTTAATATCGTTAAAATATGGAGCAAATTGTTTTGCAATTTCTCTGAACACGTCATTATTAAAGCTTTTAATGTTGCCCACCCACTCGATTTTTTTTAACTCAAATGCGGCACAATTGTAGCTCTTTTGTGCACATTCTTGTCCATAATGCACTGGTTTGGTAACAATCATGAAGGCGCGAGTGCAAAAAGTCAAAACCGGAATAATACTCAGGTGATATAATTACTGAGGGTGAATATTTTGTAATTCTCCAATTCAGTTGAATTCTGCGAGAGATTCCTGCACGAAAGGAAATACCGCGCATCCAGTCCTTCGCGAACTCTCAAGAGTTCCAAGAGTTTGATGACATTTTATTGACCCACAAAGAGAATAAATGGTAATTGCGACCACTTGAGCGATCAAAGACTCAGCTGATGCCCCGAGAGTCTTGAGAGCATTTATGGTGGCACGAAAAAAGAAAGAGTGAGAAAAGTAAAAGTGTCTGTTATGTGGTCTAAGAGATATCAAATTACTCGCAATCAGTTCTTGCTCACATTTTCTGTATATACCGCCATATAATGATTTCTTTTCTCTGGCTGAATGGCATTTCATTTATTAACGCAAAAATACAACCACTTTTTGCCCAACAATGTTTATTGCAAAGTCTTTTGCACTTTCCTCTTTAGATTAGAGATTCTGGGCTGTTCACGCCAGAGCTCTACCCTAAAATTACTCAGCATATATCACAGAAAATGGGAGACATAATAAAGTTTGATGGCTCGGTAGATAATGGGGTGGTTTTCGTGGGCGAAGGTAGCGAAAGTGCAGAAATTGCAGAATTGCCTATGACGCCATCTAACGCTGAATCCCGATTTCATCAAGATTACTTGTCGCTCAATTTAATTGTTTTTGAAAACAATTCATAATGATTTTGGAATGCTCTGTGGATTTAGAAGAATCGCTTATAAAGGAGCGCTTAAAAGCGGTTTTAAAAAGTGCTTAGAAACGCTTTTTAAAAAAGTGCTTTAATACGCTCAGTAGCGCTTAGAGGCGCTTTTAAAAAACGTATAGAAGCGCTTTTACCGCTTTTAAAAAGTGATTAGAAGCGCTGTAAAAAGTGCTTAGAAGCACTGTAAAAAGTGCTTAGATGCTTTTTAAAGTGCTTAGACACACTCAATAGCGCTCAGAAACGCTTTTAAAAAGCGCTTTAAAACGATTTAGAGCGCTTAGAAGTGCTTAAAAACGCTTAGAAGCGCTTTTAAAAAGGCGTTTTAAAGCGCTTAGAAACGCTTTTAAAAAAGCGCTATAAAACCAATTATTTGAAAGTGATTTGAAAGCAGCGCTCTTAAAACCAGCGCTTTTTTATTAAGCGCTGCTCTAAAACAGCTCTTTAAGAAGTGCTGCTTTAAGCGCTTATCAAAGCATTACTAGCATAAGAATTCTGTTCTCAGCATAAATTGAAAAGAAAGTCTTCAAAAGAGAAGTTGAAATAAAAAAAAAACTTGACCAGAGAGTCACGCTCAGGAGATTCCGCAGAAACTCTTTATTGTTTTCCCATTACATTCATCTTTGCAAAAGACATTAAACCTTGACCGAATTTCGGTGCACCTAAACATCGTGTTAAACACATGCTAAATAGTTCAAGAATGTTTCCCTCCTGCTTATTTCAAAATGATGTGTGCATCAAATTGCGAGCTCAAATGGCATGAACAGATGTCTGAATGATGAATAGCTGAGAATTTGGTATTTCAATCACAGCGGATGGGGCTTCGTCTTTGATTTCATCCATTAATTGATCAATGATATTACCATCAATTAAGCTCTGGGTGCCACGAGGAGGGACTCCAAGTGCTCAGAAGTAGTCTACCTTCACGGATTGATTTTAATCTGCCACTTTCATGTTACGTGATCGCACTTTTGTACAAGAAAATCACCTCAGATGGCCTCAAATATAAATTGAAATGTCTTCACCATTAAACTTGGGATTCCACCAGCGGAAATCTCATTGTTGGATATAGCTTTTCCCTCGGCCATACAATGTCTGATGGTGATGGAAATTCGCACTTTACACACACTTTCGATTTTCTCTGAGATGAAGAGAGCCTCAGAATGAAGCAATTAACCCCCGCGACATACACTGACCAGCGCTGGAATGGGGACAGTGACCAAAAGTAGGTGACTCGATAAGCAGCTTAAATTCATATATTGCATAAATATTGTCATCGGCAAGCATGGTTCGACAAACAGTGGTTATTAATTGGGAGCAATAATTTAATGTCGCAGTGATTCGTGATTCGAGAAAGATTGGTTGTAAAGTTAAAAGCGGTTTTAAACACTCGATAAATGATTAAAGAAACTTTCAATAAGCGCTTCTACAAGTTAGGAGTTTGTGTTTTCAATAAGTGCTGCAAGATAGACTTAGGGCGCTTAGAGTGTGATAAAAAAAACTTAGAGCGCTTAGACCGCGATAAGTAAAGCGCTCAACGCTGACTTTTTATAAGCGCACTAAGGTTTAATTATCACGCTCTAAGCGCTCTAAATTTATATTGTAGCGTTTAAAAGCAGCACTGTTTGTGAAGCGCTTTTAAACAGCGCAGCGCTCTAAAATTTAAATCTCTCCTAAATGTATTATAGCTCCAATTTGAAAGCGCTTATCAAAGCACTGCCAGTCTAAGAATATCTAATCTTTGAATCTCTGGGTTAAATATAGGACTTCCAAAGAAGAGTAAGTCTTCAGCATAAATCCTACTGACCTACATTCATTTCTTAAGTTTCTCAAGGTCTCTAAGCCATCACCAATAGATCCAACCGATTCAACTGTTGATGGTGATTGGTATTTGCGTTCATAGAATTCTTCTAGGCTCTGTGTGACAGGTCTATGGAATTTTTCACACGCCATCAGTGCACAAACCATAAAATCACATGCAGATCACCGGGTATGGTCACTTCACACGGTGATTTCTTGAGTGGCAGAGAAATGTGGCCGGTTCACTTTCCTGCAGAAATAATGAACGCATAAAGTGCTCATCACTCATCTTCATTGCCAGCCAATTAGCACAGCGTTGGCCCTAAATTGATCTCAGCGCTGGCTGGTTGGGAAATTATGCAAAGAGCAACGTGTGAGATTCCATTTGGCCGTATCACGAGGCGTATCTGAACTAAATGAAGTAATTTCGGATAAGAGCAAAAAAACAGACACTCAGTGGAATGTGGGCACCATCTGACTCTCTCGAAAAGTCAAATGACTGTCCACTGGCCGTTGGGAAAAAAGCGCCTCCAACTATTAGGTAACATCGCTTGGTCAGTTGTAAAAACGTTGAAATGTCTTTTTTCTCTTCGAGCAACTCTCCCGCGAGTCCATTGAATCTCCTCTATCAGGTTGTTTTTATTTATCTATACTTTACCGTGATCTTTCTCAGTTTATTGGTTGGGATTCTGTGAATTTTACAGCTTATGATTGGGCAAAAAGTTGCTCTAATTTATTTAATTTATTGGGAATTAATGAGCGCTCTACTTTTAAGGCGTTACATTTAAGAGCGCTTTTGAAGCAGCGCTGCAAGAGCGTTTTTTAAAAATTGCTGTATTTTAAAGCGCTTTTGGCGCTTCTTTTAAGAGAGTTTTTTTTAAGCAGACGCTTTTTTAAGGATCGCTTTTGAAACAGTACTACTTATACTATTACTAATAAATTAAATGCAGATCGCTTTTAGAAGCGTTTTTCAAAAGGCGCTTCTTTTAAAGCGCTTTTTGAAAAAGTTCTGTTTTTAAAAGCGCTTTTTAAGCTGCTATTTTTAGAAGTGTTTTTAGATCAGCGCAGCTTCAAAGAGCGCTTTTGAAGTAGTTCTGCTATTAAGAGCGCTTTTTGGAGCTTCTTTTAAGAGAGTTTTATTTTTAACAGACGCTGTTTTAAAAATCGCACTACTACTTAAAGCAGCTCGGTTTAAAAAGCGTTTTTTAAAAGGCGCTTCTTTAAAGTCCTCCTTTAAAGTCTTCTATATTTACAAACGCTTTTAAATGTGCTACTTTTAGAAGCGCTGTTTTTCAGAGCGCTTTTTAAGGAGATTCTGCTTGAAAGATCGCTTTTGAAGTAAGTTTTGCTATTTAAAGCGCTTTTTGGCGCTTCTTTTAAGAGTTTTTTTTAGAGGGCGCTGTTTTGAAAAGCGCTTTTAAACCAACTGCGCTTTTAAAGTAGCACGCTTTTAAGTGCGCTTTTTAAAAGGCGCTGCTTCAAAAATGCGCTATTTTAAGAGCGTTTTTGAGGAAACGCTGCCTGAAAGAGCGCTTTTAAGAATGCATTTATAACAGAGCTGCTTTTATATGCGCTTTTTAAACAAGAGCGCTGTTTCAAAAGCGCTTTAAAGCGCTCTTCTTTTTCTTACTCTTTGCTTTTAAAATCACAGCTCTTTTATGTCGGCCACCAATGAGACTTATCTGGCGTTTTTTAATTGTTTTTTTTCTTGACTTGATTTTCCTCTCAATAAATTTCTGACTCGATCTGTTTTCGGCCGCATTTACAATTGCTGGGTGTAAAGTTTAAGAGCGCAGCAAAAACAAACAGTCCGCCGGGGTAAAAAGCAAAAGTTTTTCTCAACCGAAGGAGAAAGTCGAACACTCTTTGGAGTCATGTTGCTTTGTATATGTAGCAAAATTTACAACTTCTGTGACTCGAGCAGAAGTCAATGAGATTAAACTTCGGTAATAGAAGAAGAGAGGTGTATCATAAGAGAAAAAAAGGCGTGTAGCCAGAATGCAACACTTGTCAGCATAGCACGAATGTTGCCTCTCTCGCACCTCAAAATTTATTACATAAAATCACAATAGAATTCATTGGCGTTAAATTAAATTTTTACACGTGTATTAAAGGCTGTGGCGGGCTGGCAAAAAAAATTGCCCGCGAGTGCGCATAATATGGCATAATTTGTTTTATAAGAAAAAGACAATCGTATAATTCAGACGGAGCCATTTTTTCGCGGTGTGTGTCGAAATGCAAGTGAGATAATTCATGTGACTGAAATATTTACCCTGCATTTATTGACTTTTTGTGCCGTTGAAACATT
The DNA here is from genome assembly GCA_918844115.2 of Phlebotomus perniciosus. NCBI lineage: Eukaryota > Metazoa > Arthropoda > Insecta > Diptera > Psychodidae > Phlebotomus > Phlebotomus perniciosus. The sequence continues at coordinate 24,411 of CAKKOB020000304.1, read as the reverse complement.
TATTGCTACAAATGAATTTCCTTCTGAATACAATTCGCATGAAACAGTTTTTTTTTCGGAGCATATATGGATTGCAAAAAGTTCATGGCAATAAAGGCGATTTATTGTAGAATATTAATAATTTGTAACTACGCGAAAAAAAAACACAAATGGCAAATTGACTCTGCAATTGGGCATTATGTGAGCCTGGCTTTTAGATATATGCCTTACAAGAAATTGTATTTTATGTCTTCGGATCAAAGGTTGACCGTAATTCAACATAAAAGACTTGATGGAAAGAAATATCAAGTCTAAAAAAAAATGATTTAAAAATTATGGAGATTTTTAGAAACTTGAAAATACATCATTTTATAACCGTTCTTGATGATTTTTCAAATCCTCGAAAATACGTCAAAGTGACAAAGCTATTGACATTGACAGCTGTCATTTGCCTCTGCTTGAAATATCAAATTTTCACTCAACGAATTCGGTTTTCTGAATTAAAACCGTTAATAAACAATTGTTTAAACTGTTTAGACTTTGCTTTTAACGTCTTCAAACAATTATTTTAAATGTTTACCGAAAATATACGTCAAAGTGACAAATCGTTTGACAGCTGTCATTTATCTATGCATGACGTAAATTTTTAAATAAATAACGATCGTCAACTGTTGAGAAATTCCTTTTCTGATTCACAGTGAAAAATCCACAAACAAATTCTTATCTGTAACTAATATTTCACCAGAATGGTGGTCTAATCTTGCATTTCTATTCCCCAAAGCATAGAAAAACCCACAACTCATTAATGATAGTGTCAAAAATGTTTCCCAAGCACCTTGTTAAAAGTCACTGAAATTCGTGGGAAAACCAAAAACAGTCAAGATTTATATTGAACGAAATTGTAAAGAACGTTTAGCTATTCATTAGGTGTCTTGTGGCCACAAAGTGATCGCGATATCTGTCATTTTATCGTGGCAGCATGAAAGAACCCTTAATTGATTTTCTAACAAAGTTTAATGGGAAAATCAATGGAGCAATATGTCAAGAGCTCCCCAAAGATGGAAATTGCAGAAAAACTCGCTCAATGGCGTGAAATGTTAATCGCTAGAATCTCTTCCCATTTGAATAATCCGGGTTTGTCTCTTGAATTTGACTTGATTGGCGCTGGTTGGTAAAAACCGACCACAAACTGAGAATCAATAGGAGTTCTAATTGAACTTTTCTTTCCATTTGGAAAAATCAAAACACTTGATCACTAGGAAATCCTCATTGGAATACCTTTTACGTTTTGGGATTTGGATTTAAATTGCTGGTTGAGGAGAAAAAATTACCATTATAAGATCTCCAGTCTCCAATTGTCTCCTCATAAGAATAGCTGCCAGTTTGCTTTCATCTTGAAAAACGTGACCAACTTCCTCCTGTGGCTCCTCGTCCTGCAAATTATTCAAGAGAGAAAAAAAGATTTCAATTAGCAAAGCAAAACAGCAAATTGAATTGATATTGACTGAAAGAATGTGAACAATTCATGCAATACATATATCGGAGGAAATCAACTGAAACATATAAGTTGTGATTTATTCTACGAGTATTTTGTGTAACTTTTCAATTCAAACTCATACTTCCTTCTTCGCAGGGGAGCTTCGTAGTTTAATATCGCTTTCAGCGAAATAAAATATGGTGATTGATTGAGCGAAGTTAGAGAGATTTTTGATTAATGGGGCTTACACTAAATGCTTTACATTTGATGATCCTCCCCCTTAATGTGTTTGGAGATTGATGACGCTGATAAAGTTGATATTTTAATTGATGACGCGTAGACAATACACGTCAAGCAAATGTCAAAGTGACAGGTGGCGGTTTAAATTCAATTTAAAGGCCATAAATCCGTTAAATGTCGGTCAACTCAACTTATTTTTCACATTGAGATATTCTTCATCTCCAACGCATATTTTATCACCTTGTTCTTTTGTTGACGCGTCAATAATGTAAGTAATCATCCCATCTCAGTTCACACATCCTTCGACCTCTGGCGTTGAAGGAAATTGAAAGTGAAGGGCTTCTACACTGATAAATGCCAACAATCACCTGTGATCTCTTGTTAATAAGAAAAATTGATTACAATAAGACCCACAGCAGAAATCTCGCTCAAAGTATAAGATCCAGGAAGTTGAGGGGCTCTTGTGAGAAATGTATCAGAGAGCTCTCCCTGGTGCGAGAAGGTAAGACATTTTGAAAACTTTCACGATAGACAAGGAAATTCATTTTGCATTACTCGGAGCCATTGTTGCGCCGCTGCTGTGGCTCAAAAACCTTCAAAGAAAATTAAGTTGAGAGTGTGAGGTAATTGTTCACATGAAATGCTAAATATTTACTGAACCGATTAACTCTTGGGCAAAAATGTGGTGTATAAAAGGGAAAAATTGTGCATTTCATCATTGAGAGATCAGGCGGGAAAAATGATTAATGATCAAATGGGATTTTTTGAAGAGATCTCCGAGGAAAATTCTAACAAATAGTAGACAAAATTTGTGAGGTAAAATATGTCAGGAAGAGAAAGAAAGAAAATCACGTAAAATATTGACACGCGAATAGTAAAAGTTGGTAAAAATGTGTTAATTCTTGCGAAATGTCTTCAGCAAGAATGAAAGTTACTATTCATCAATGCGTCTCTTTGGGAGAACTCTCCCTCCTGTTTTTTTTTCGAAACACGGAAACACAACACCCAATCACGATATTCTCTTCTCCAGGTGATGATTGATTGTTGAATTGTGTGGCAAAAATGGGCGCTCCCGCAGAAAAATGTCTGCAAAATGTTTTCCAACTTGTCTGGGTCTGAGATTGCATGAAAATCTCATCTATTAATTTATGTAAAAGTTTTTTTTCCCCTCGTCTATTTTTGGCCAAAAACTTCTTCTCACCAATATCTCTGGCGGTATCATTTCACACCGACACCACGTGAGTAATTCAGCTTTAGTGGATATTTTGAGAGTAAACAAACTCTCAAGGATTTCCTCAACATGTGGTCAATTAATACTGTTAGGAGATGATGAAAAAACACTTGGGCATTTGGCAAAAAATCATCATTTTCTGTTTACTGACCATCACTTGCATCAACTTTCAATCACCAATTTGTTTCACTAGCCTTTGTTACAATGTGGGAACAACATTCTTCAATTTACAAGACCTATTAGTGACATATATTTGCATTTAACTAAATGATCCCATTTACCTAATTACTCCAGCAACACTTGCACTTTCTGCATAATCAAACAGCTTTAAGATAATGGAAGAATTTACCAATAAATGCGAGATAGAATTAATCAGGAATATGAAGTTGTTTTTATCTTAAAATACTTGTAACAGATACAAGATTGAGATGGAGGTGCCGGGTTTTTGTTACATTGTCGTTAAATATCAATTTTTTATGATCAAAATACGGTATTTCATGGTAAAGTGAGATTTTTGTTAAATGGAAAGGTTGGATAGAATTTTAAAATTATTATAACAAGGTTCTTAACAAGGGGGAGATATTATGGTCAGAAAGACGTACACCACTTCCAGCATTTTCATATTTTATAGAAAAACTCCAAAAAGATCCAATTCGGAAGCTTTCAGAAGCTTTCATCCTGTAAATTTTTTATATAAAAGCCTTCTAAAGCTTTCTAAAGCTTTTTAAGAAAGCTTTCTAGAACTCTTTAGGCACGTTTTCCGGAGTTTTCGAAGAAAGCTTTCTTAGAAAAATCTAGAAAGCTATCTTAGAAAGCTTTAGAAAGTTTTTTTTTATAAAGCTCTAGATAGTTTTCTTATAAAACTCTGGAAAACGTGCTTAAAGAATTCTAGAAAGCTTTCTAAAAAGGCTATAGAAAACTTTCTTTAAAAACTTTAGAAAGCTTTCTTTAAAAGCTTTAATATAGACAATTGATAGGATGAAAGCTCCTAAAAGCTTCTGAATTGGAGCTTTTGGGAGCTCCTAAAAGCTTCTGAATTGGAGCTTTTGGGAGCTTTTCTACAAAATGAGAAAGCTTTACTAAGAAAGTTTTCTAAAGCTTTCTAAGAAAAGTTTCTAAAGCTTTCTAATAAAGTTTTCTGAAGCTGTCTATGAAAGCTTTAAGAGAATCTACAAAAGCTCTTCCGAAATTCCAAATGCTTAGCTTTCAAAAGCTCTTAAGAAACTTCTAAGGGTCTAGAGGAACTTCCCAAAGTTCCTAATCTTTCTTAGATTCTAAATGACTTGAGTTATTTTTGCATATCAATTTCACTTCCAAAAGCTCTCGCACACTTCTATTCAAATGTACACCATTTCAGTCCATAATATCTCCCCTTGGCTCTTAAGAATATAAATACCATGTTTGGCATGTTTGAGATGGAGGCGCCGGGTATACTATGTATAATACTCTTAGCTTTCCAATAGAGCAAGAATTTTAAAGATCAGTTGAAAATTGTGTGTTTGGGAACGTTTTCGATGTTTTTCTATGTTTTCTTTCTGCAGTTTTTTGCAAATATTTTGGGAACTAAAAGCTATTTTAATGCCAAATTTTAAGAGGTTTATTTCACGACTTCTTGCTGTATTTTAGCCTCGCATTAGACAATTTGATGATTGTTCCAGCGATTTTGTGCGCAAGAATCACTGTTTTATACACTTTCTTCATCACTCATATGCAGATTAACAGAGAGACAATTCCTTACAACATTCCGTTGCACACAAAGTGACGAAAAATTTGTTACTCTTTGTGCTCAAAGAAATGTTTATATTTCTCAAAAAGCAACAATAGTCTGCTCTGTATGGAAAAACACCTTCAGTCTCTCCCTCATTTTTTTTTTCGTACACCTTTCCAATATGTTTCCAATGGATACTCACGATCAGAGCAATATCGCATGAATATTGTCGAGGAGTTTGAAATAAAAGTGAGAACCTTGTGGCAGACTTCTGCCATCTATTTGCATAACTTGATTTTTCTTCTCATCTGAACAAAAGATCTCTAGCTACACCCAAAAAAGCACCGCCAAAAAATCACTTTCGAGATTTTTATTCATCTCTCCGAAAAGCAGGTTTTTTCATCGTAAAGTTCAAGCCTCACTTAACCCTAAGTTGCACTCCATAGGCACTTCTCTCAATACCAAAAATTGAACTGCGAGAAACACCTCCGCAATGCATTCATTAAGATAGGCCATTGTTGCCGAATTTGGAGTATAAACTGAAGGAGGTAGCGCGCAAAACGGATAGGCCACCAAATTGCTAACAACCTCAGAGGTTGGTGGCAGCAGAAAAAAAGTGGAATTCATTATTGTGTTTGCATGGGGTAATATTTGTGTACATGGAGAGTGCAAAAGTTTCCGTTCTACTAACGATGAAAATGTACACAATGAAAAGTGAATTGTTGAGATTGCTGAAATGACTTCGACGCGACTCTGTCCTCCTTTGAAAGTTCAAACACTCATTTGGACCTCTTTTTTGCGGGGCCGAAGATGGTGTTAATTTGTTTACTGCATTGCGTGACAATTATTTATTGAGAAATTGACTCACAAATATCAATTTGATGTGAGATTCACACGATAAAGACGTGGAAAATTGTTAAGACTATCCAAGAGTGGTAGTTCAAGTTGATCATTGCATAATTTCACGTTCGTGAGCCATTGACACACGTCGCAGCTCAACACACCTCCAATTTGATGGCAGATGGACTAACATTTTCCACCCAAAGTTCACGTTCTCATTCATGATTTTTTGTTAAGCTGTTTTAACGAAAAAGTCACGTTTGAATTTCATTTAATCTTAGATAAGCTTGGTGATACCTTAAAATATTCTTGGAAAACTTGCTTAGCTTTCTAATAAAGCGAAAATTTTGAAAATCGGTTGAAAATTGTCTGTTGGGGAACGTTTTCGATGTCTTTCTATGTTTTCTTTCTACAGTTTTTTGCAAATATCTCAGGCAGCAATAGATATTTTAATGCCAAATTTTCTGGGTTTTATAATTGAGCTATAATATAACACAACTTCTTTAAATCTTCTGTCATATTTGACAGCCTTGTTATTGGTTTAAAAATAATCTAGTTGAAAATTTTGCAATTTGCTCTCAATTTTCCGCCAAGGCAAAAAAAAATTGTGAACTCATTCCAGCGACTAAAGAATGATTATTTATCTTAACAACAACGATTATTTATCTATTCGCTGGGCAATAAATTCCCACAGTTTGCAAAAAAAAAGTCGCTGAATATCTTTTTTTGCGGGCGCTTTTTGTCAAACTTCCTCAAAATTGTAATACAAGACAGCGGAATGCATAATTCATCAAACTCTTCAGATGTGGTAATCAGTTCAGACACCTTCTCTGGCGCTTTGCAAAAAAAATCTCCCCCTTAACTGAATGTTTCTCTTGGGATTTATTATGTTGTTCAAAATTCATCAGACAGTCAGTTTAAAATTTACAAATGCCGCAGCAATTATCTGCTAATTACTTTAAAATTAATATCCCATTAATATTCTCTGCTGTGGGGGAAAATCCAAACCACAAGGCAATTGTTGTGTCTAACATTTTTATTCACCCATTTCCATGCAAATCTAAACAAATAGCCAGTCTGGAGGGAAGTAATTTTCATGTCATTTTCATCTCATTTTAATTGTCAACCATGTGATTTGATTTAAATTAATCACCAACGAGGCTGAGGACTTTTTCTTGGGATTTATTACAATATGAAAATCGTGACTATAATTGCGGATTTGTGGTGTGAAAGAATTGGGAGTTTTTATGATCGATGTTGCATTTTATAATTTCATTCAAAGAATCGCTTATTTTATGCTTTACGGATTTCTCATTAAGCGGTGGATCGCCAAGGGGCTTGCAACTTGTTTATTGCGGTTAATTTGTTTCTTTTTACTTTGAGTTGTTAAGTAACTTTGTGAGAAGATTAATAAATTAAAAAATAAGTTAAAGGTTTTTTAATAAGCAAGTTGTCCTAGCGAGAAATCATTGAAAAACATAGAATTATCTTATGGTTTTAAAATAAAATATGGATTTGATTAAATGAAAGTCATTTAGGAAGCAAATATATATATTTTTTATCAAAAATTTTTGTAAACTTCAATAAAACATAGAAAAAACATCGAAACTTCTCTCATTTGCTCAATTTCTACCCGATTTATATAAAACTGAGCTCTTTTAAAAGTTAAGAAAAGCTAAAATATAGTTTCTATCGGAAATTCGCATAGGCTTTAACAAAACATAGAAAAACATCGAAACTTCTTCCATTTGATAAATTTATACACGATTTATTTAAAACTGAGCTCTTTTAAAAGCTAAGAAAAGCTAATATATAGTCTTTATCGAAAATCCTCATATACTTTAATAAAATATAGAAAAACATCGATACTTCTCCCATTTGATCAATTTCTACGCGATTTCTTTAAAAGTGATCTCTTTTTTAAAAGCTAAGAAAAGCTGATATATAGTCTTTATCGAAAATCCTCATAGTCTTTAATAAAACATAGAAAAACATCGAAACTTCTCCCATTTGTTCAATTTCTACCCGATTTCTTAAAATTTGAGCTCTTTTAGAAGCAGAAAAAAAGTTTTTTTTGCCCCTTGCACGCATAACTTTATGGATTGTCAATTGCTTTGAAATTAACCGCAATAAACCACATTGGAAATGCCTCAATTATGAATGCTGGGGTGACCATAAAATGACTTTGGAAACATCCATAATCGCATCTCAATTGAGCCAACCGATCTTTGCCAATCATCTCGAGGAGCTCCAAGAGCACACCGAAGGTATTTGAATATTTCGTCATATTTGTGCAAGACGGTGGCAAAGACGTGTTCTCATATTGAAATGCAATTTATTATCCAATTGTATGATCGGCCGTGCAAGAGGGACAGAATAGCTGATTAGGAGGTGGTACAAAAAAAGTGGAGTAACAAATTCTTTTTGCAGATATAAATCCACTCCGTGGTAACCTTGAACCAGTTTTCTTGCAAGAGAAAAAAAAACCTCAAGTTGGATTTGCTGGAAAATTGACGTTACCATAAATTTTCAAGAAATGTGCAAGAATTGTTACAGTGCCGACCATATCGTGGGCCTCTGCGACAAGTCACAGCGGGAAAAGTTGAAACAAAGAGAGCATAAAATGAATTAAGAGTATTAGAGACAAACCTGGGTAATTTCTTCATAGTTGAGACCTTGCGTGGCATTGGGGTCAGAATGCACCGTCCACATCCGTAGGGATTGAGGTCCATCCTTGAAGAGTCCCTCTGTGGGTCTCAGCTTCAGCTTCACTTTCTCACCAAAGGCAGTGAATGACACTTTGTGCTCCTTCACGTCACTTAAATTAACATTATTGACACCGGGAATTTCATTACTAACACTGTTCCTATCTGCACTATCACTACTATTGCCTACGGGGGATTTCATCACTTTGTAGAAGGGTGTCTTGCTCAGGTCCTTCTTCACGTGATGCGGCAACTGGTTGGGCCCACCCACACCATTGCCAGAGTCCACGTGGCGTTTTCGCACGTGATGGAGCGAGGGGGTGTGATGGGTGAGCTCCACCAGCTCATAGTTTGGCACATTCTCCACACTGTCCACGTGGAATATCGTGTGCAGCTGTTCTGGAGACATTTTCAGGTGAATCTGGGGAAAAGGAGAAGAGATTATAGAGATAGAATCGTTAGAATTCAAATGGGAGCTTTCAAAATGTCGGTAAACGTAACAGTAGCTTTTTCAAAAGCTGCTTAAGTTTTGGGTAAAGCTTCGAGATTTTGTACAGTTTTGCCAGTATTTTTTCAAAGTTAATGATTTTTTGGAATATCTGTAAAAGCTCCACAGATTGATTCAAAAATTTGATAAAGTACGAGCGATTAAAATTGGGTTGAGCATTTAGAAAAAACTCAGGAGCTTTAATAAAATTTGAAGCTTAAACAATTTGTAAGCTTTTAGTTTCAAGCTAGATCCACATCAAAATACTTAAGACTTAAAAGTATAAGGCATAAGATAATTTGAAACCTAAGACATAAAGCTTAAAGTTTTAGACTAACTTAAAGCTTCAGACAATCTTAAAGCTTAAGATTGTTTAAGATTGTTTAAGCTTAAGCTTAAAGCTTAAGATTGTCTGAAGCTTAAGGACTTAGACTGGCTTAAAACTTAAGAATGGCTTAAAGCTTAAGACCATCTTAAAGCTTCAGTCTAGTTTAAAGCTTGCGATTAGCTTGAAGCTTAAGACAATTTTAAAACTTAGGATTAGCTCAAAGCTTAATAATAATAAATAATAGGGTGGCGTTCCATTAAAGAACTATAGGCCTGCTCACATGTGAGCGCTCGGGGTCTCCTATTATTATTTTCACGTTATTGGTGAGATAGAGTGACCAGCTCTAAGCTCTCCAAAGGGTGCTGTTTATATGCAACCA
>CAKKOB020000304.1:0-14937 GCA_918844115.2 Phlebotomus perniciosus | reverse complement strand
GGCTTAAAGCTTAAGACCATCTTAAAGCTTCAGTCTAGTTTAAAGCTTGCGATTAGCTTGAAGCTTAAGACAATTTTAAAACTTAGGATTAGCTCAAAGCTTAATAATAATAATAATAAATAATAGGGTGGCAAACGTTCCATTAAAGAACTATAAGCCTGCTCACATGTGAGCGCTCGGGGCTATTATTATATTTTCACGTTATTGGTGAGATAGAGTGACCAGCTCTAAGCTCTCCAAAGGGTGCTGTTTATATGCAACCACAAATGGGAAAACTCTTTTACTGAAGTATAACTCTATACTCAGTGGAAACACCATAACAGCTATTTAAGCCATTGAGTGGCTTTTTTTTTAAATTTTTTCCCATTTGCTGAATTCGATGCACCCGACGAGGATCGAACTCACGAGGCCTGTGGTAAGAGTCAGACGCTCTAGCCACTACACCACGGCTCGGGTTAGCTCAAAGCTTAAGACAACCTTAAAGCTTGAGACTAGCTTAAAGCTTAAGACAATCTTACAGCTTCACACTAGCTTAAAGCTTAATAATGTTTTGAAGCTTAAAACTATCTTAAAAGCTGAAGACAATTTTAAAGGTTAAAGCTTAAGACAATCTTAAAGCTTAAGACAATCTTACAGCTCAAGACAATCTTAAACCTTCAGACAATCTTAAAGCTTCACACTAGCTTAAAGCTTAATAATGTTTTGAAGCTTAAAACTATCTTAAAAGCTGAAGACAATTTTAAAGCTTAAGACTAGCTTAAAGCTTAAGACAATCTTAAAGCTTAAGACTATGCTTACAGCTTAAGACAATCTTTAAACTTAAGACTAGCTTAAAACTTGAGACAATCTTAACGTTTCAGATTAGCCTAAAGCTTCAGAATATCTTGAAGCTTAAAACTGAGTTAAAGCTCAAGACTTGCGTGAGGCTAGTTTTTAGGTTAAGCTCTTACCCTTAGCTTATACCAGAAACCCCTGAATACTGGGTGTTACTCAAAAATATCAACTCTGTCAAAATATTTGAATCTAATTTGATAATATGGGCCATCCTTTATATAATATATAGAGCTTTTAAGTCATCTAGAGCTTTTGTTGAATTTTGCGAACATTTGAGAATTTTGTAATACAAAGCTTTTAAAAGAAAATTCATAGAGCTTTCAAAATTTCCAAAGCTTTTTAATCAATTAATGATTGACAAAACTTTTGAATAATTAAAAAAATTCAAATAACGTTTGAGAATAGTTCATTTTGATATGATTTCTCATGTAAAATAAATTTAAAATAGACATAAATAGAATGGAAAATATTAACAGTTGCACAGTGGCCCAATGATGAATGTTAACCACATTTTTGTCGTCACGAGAGCAATTGGCATAATATTGATAGAATTCTTGCTGCATTATTACCCCCCTGTGATTCTTGTTGAGTTGCAACACCACTAAAACAGCCAATAAATCGCTAACAAGGGACTAAAAGCACTCCCAATATAATAAATAATTACCATCAAATGGTTGTAAATTTGCCAAAGGAAAAAGTATTTATGACTCTTCCTATTCACAGCTCATTTGTTACCTCACTTTATGCTCTTCGTTCAATAACATAATCGAGTGTGAAACTTTGTTATGTTTAACTGTCGCCTAAATTGTTGTTGAGCTTTAAAAAAAAAACGTTTGAGGAAGGATAGAATTTCTTGCTCCAATAATTGCTATTGAAAATCAGATAAAGTTCTGGCGTGAAAATGACGCGTGGAAGGTTGAATCATCGAAATTGGGTCATTCAGGTTATTTTATGCTGAAAATTGAGCATTTTCTAAATATTAATACTCGAGCAATGTCACGTTTTGTACATTAAAAGTGTGTATTAGGTATTATAAGTTTTGCAATTTTTCGGGTGAACTTAAAGTCCCTCATTTTTTTTAACACTTCCGTGCAGCTAATTGGTCTCACACATTAAAATAATATGGGAGAAATGTGCGTATTTTTTAATGATTCAGCAGAAAATCCTCATTAGAGCAGGTCAGTGTCAGAGAATTGTCGAAATGGCTAATTGTTTTCATTTTACGATGGTGAGTTCTTACGCTGAATCGTCACAAATTGCACAATTTAATTTTATTTCAATGTCCCCGGTGGCGCAATTTGGTTACCATTTTTACAAAAGGAGCCACCAACTTCTCTGCATATTAAAATGCTGAGCACCGCCGTTCAATGGTAAAAAGACTGGAAATTGTGCAATTGGTGCATAAACAATCTTTTTTTTTCTTCTTAGAGCCATGGACAATAACAGAGCGGCATAGTATTTTAAGATACTATATGGCTTATGGCAAAGGGGGAGATATTAAAGTGGAAGGGCGTGGGAATTTTTAGAAGTGGAAGTGGCTTTTGAGGCAATTAAAGGGCTTTGATAAGTTTTGGGATAAAGCTTTTGAGCTTTAATCAATTTGATAAGAGCTTTTTCAAAATACATTTTTGTATATTGAATTAAGCTGAATTCACATTTTTTTTTAAATTGATAATCAAAATACTTATGAATAATAAACTTATGAATTTACTTTCTTAGCAAACTTAAACCTTAAAACTAATTTAAAGCTGTGTTTAAGTTTAAGTCTGACTTAAAGCTAAAGACTGGCTTAAAAGTTAAGGTTGTCTTTAAGGTTAAGTCTGACTTGAAGCTAAAGACTGGCTTCAAGCTTAAAGCTGACTCAATGCTATAAACTTGTTTAAAGCTTAAGGATAGCTTTAAGCCTGAAGCTGACACAAAACTCTCTTTAAGTTTAAGCCTGACTTAAAGCTAAAGACTGGCTTCAAGATTAAAGCTGCCTTAATGCTAAAATCTGGTCTTAAGCTTATGGAAAGCTTTAATCCTGAAAATGACACAACGCTGTCTTAAAGTTTAAGCCTGACTTAAAGCAAAAGACTGACTTAAAGCTTAAGGCTGGCTTTAAGCTTGAAGCTGACTTAAAGTTTAAACTCGTTTGAAAGTTTAAGTCTGAATAAACGCCTATAGTAAAATATATACATTTTTTTTTTCAAATATTTGAAGCTATAATAATTTGAATTGAATTCATGAATTAAATAAAAGCTCTTCAAAGCTTTCGAAGTTCAGGATTTGTTATTGAGCTTTTATCCATCTTTTTGACCCTAATATCTCCCCCTTGTCTTACTGCTTTTTTATCCTCTACAGTCTCTAATCTCAACAATTGTGCCATTCTGCATCGCAATTATTTGTGATACTCGATGGCATATGCAGAGCAATTGAAATCGCTGGACGTGCGAGTAAATATGACTTCCAATGAGTCAAACTATTACACTTGTCCCTCAAGGTCGAACTTTAACAGTTTCACATATATACATAAATGTTGTAAGACACGTTAGTTGTCACTTGGTGCAAGACATTCATCAAGACCTTTTTAATTGATATGGACAACATTTAAATGAGATTTGTCATCCAGAACGACGAGAGACAAACTCGTATTGGCTCTCAACAATGGTTGGAAGTCAAAGAAGTCACTCTATTATCCATCCACATCTCACAGTGTCCAGTTCTTAGCTTTTTCCTACACAATTGTTAGCGATATAGGAGCTATTTATAATGATTCGTTGGCGTATGGCGATTTACCTTGAATTGGAAAACATTTTAGCAAATGTTTGAACTGGAGCGACATATCAGCGAAAGAGGTAATTGTGAAGCCGAGCACAAGTTGTAACAAAGATAGAGAAATAATGGAACTTATATGAGTTTAATGGGTTGCTTGTTTTTAGGAATTTAAAGGTTTTAATCTTAAAAAAGTTGAATTCTTTAAAAATTGAAACTTGATTTAAGAACCTAGAAGAGTTTCTTGAAGAAATTTTTAAAAGAACTTTTCCAAATTCCTGTAGAGCTTTTGCAGAAACTTTAAACTTATTTTCAAAGCTTTTTAAATCTTCCATTCAAAGCTTTTTAAAGCTATCTTTACAAGCTTTAAAGCTTCTTTTAAAAACTCTTGAAAGCCTGTGCTTTCAAAAGCTCTTTTAGGTTCAAAGCTCTTTAAAGCTTCCTTTAAAGCCCTTTAGAAAGCTTTTATAGAGCTTTTGGAGACCTTTAAAGTCACCTGATTAAGTTAAAAACGTATTTAAACTACAGATTTGAATTGTCCCTCTTGTCTTGCTGAGTTTTTTTTGTGAGAAAGTTATCAACTCCCAAGTCACATTTTATTTTATTTTCACAGAAATTGATAAACACAGCGACATAGTGAATTTTATGTTCCGTGTCTGGGCCATTTCGAATGAGTACAACACGAATTTTAATCATTACCAAATTCAAATAAATTTCAAACAGCTATTTATAATCACGTCACACGAATAAAAATGGCTTAAATTAACTTTTGAGGAAATTGCAAGTATAATCACTCTGTATTGAATTATTTAATCTGCTTGGAAGGACTCTTACATCAAAAATAGTGGATGCACAGTGAGTTTTTTTAGTGCAGACCTTGACAATTTAATTCGAGATTTAATACATGTTTTTTATGCTTGTTTTTTGTTTCATTTGTGGTTAAAAATATTTTCTGGGAGTTTCTCGCATTTGTCATTTTAAATTATCCATCATTAAAAGAGCGTCTTTGCATTTTTGGCGGTTGAATTTTAAGGGTTCCCTTTCTACCGCACATTGAAGTCTTCTGTTTCTCACTCTTAAATAACAAATTACTCAGTTATATAAGGTGTCTTTTGGGGTAAAATTCTTTTAGCAATATTTGCGACATAATAGCTGGAGTTGACAGAAAAAAAAATGAAAGCGTAGAGTAATCAATTTCTCATAAATGCTAAGTTACTCAAATGCAGATATTCTTGCGGGGCAATTTTTCGGGCGCAAAAAAAGCTCCAAGACTCGATCCGTCGCGGACCACTAATCATGCATAATTGATCATTTTGTAATGCTCTTTCCCATGGGGTTCCCCTTCCCGCGCCCGAAAAGATATTCATTGTGTGCATTGGAATATGCAATTATTTGAAGTAATAATTGTGTTACGTTTGAGCGACATTCTTGAACATTGGGTAATGAGCTTTTAGCATACTTACATCTGGTAGTGCTGAACATGTGCAGATTAGTGTCCATGTTGCCAGAAACAGTCCCAGATTCATCATTTTGTATTTGTCTGCAAAAGGTGAGAAGACAAGATCACAAATTACGATCAATTTTATCATCAGAGTCTAATTTAATTGTCAATTCATAGGCTCAAATGTGAGCAGAAATTGTCATTAATTTGTTAATTTTTCCGAACTGGATTATTTAATTGCGCACGCGTTGCGCGACTATCAATTATGATGTAATGCGTAAGAATTCAAATTCTGCTTTGGAGTTGTGACTTTCAAAGCATTGATTTGTTTGCAACAGCTCAAGGGGAAAGTGTGAAAAGCGGGTATCGCAATCATGCGTTGCATTATATGGAAATCGCTATGCCTTGAAAGAGGAAAAGCTCCCTAAAAGATTGTCCAACCTAATAGCGAGAATTCTGGTGGCTTTGAACTGGCTAATGATGGGGAGTATTGCGAGATTTATGGAAAACAGAGACTTCTATTTTTTTTTTTTAGCATAAGTATAAGAAGTTTTGTAGAAACACCAGAACCTCGAGAATGCAGAAACTATGAATAAATTATTTATTCATTGTATAATTTATTTTAATTCTTTGTTTCTTGTTTTGTTTTGTTTTTGGAAAAGGAATATTTTGCTTCTTCTTTTTCACTCAGAGACAAAAATATCACAAGGGGGAGATATTGTGAGTTACAAAAGATGTACACTTGCATGGAAGCTTTTTCAATATACATATCCTGAGCTTTTAAAAATAAGTTTTAAAGCTTTGCAAAAACCCTATTCAACTTTGCACAAACTTTCGATATTTTAACAAATATCAAGAGCTTTTTGAGTTTTCGTCAGATATTTTAAAAGTTTTAAGAGTTTTTACAGTCAGGAAGCGTCTTTGGAAGTATCTTTAGAAAATGTGTTAGTCTTTAGTCATCCTGAGAGCTTTCAAAATATTTTGAGCTTTTTTGAAAAACTTAAACAGATTTTTCGTCAGCTTTTGAGCTTTTACAGTTATTTCCTTGAGCTTTCTTAGAAGATGTCAGTATTGAAAAGATAATTGAAGGGACGAAAGCTCATTAAAGCTTTCGAAGTTTATTAAGTGTTGTGCTTTCAGAATATTTTGAGCTTTTTTTGAAAAACTTGAACAGATTTTTCGTCAGCTTTTGAGCTTTCGTTAGAAGTTGTTAGTATTGAAAGAAAATTGATGAAAAGAAAGCTCTTGGAAAGCTCATTAAAGCTTCCTAAGTACCAAAAGCGTTGGGGAGCTTTCATACAAAATGTGTAAGTGCTAGTATCTCCCCCTTGCTTTATCTAATTTATAAAAATCTTGAATAAATTTTTAATAAGCCATAAATATTTCTCAATGAAGATATCAGTAGAATCTGCTAGACTAGACATATGAATTAATGTTTCTCCTCCATCTGATGATTACCATTGTTAAATGTTTATTTACGTGCTAAAACCCAAAAAAAAAAAAAATACGGAAAATCATCTCTGAATTGCGCAAAAGCCCATCTTTTTCGGGAAGTTTCATTTCTGTGTGAAACAATTTTTTTTCTTTTGAAACGTTGTTGAGATAAAACGGAGTAAAGAGCGGTACGCAAAAGGGTACGAAATAGCCTTATCGCGATCGCATCAGAAAGTAATTCATGCTTATGAGCAAGGTCTCAATTTCAATTTATAATTTTCTCTCGATTGCAGAAATTTCCATTGTGTAATGTCGCGAATATTTTTTCTCTTCGCCTTTTCATAACAACAGTCCAATTGTTATATTTTTTTATTTTGGTGTATTACTTCTTTGGCCTCTCTTCTGGGTTGGCGCGCAGTGCAATTGATTTCGTAAGATCATGAATTGTTCTTGAATATTATTTTTCCTCATATTGTGGTCGATTGTTATGCGATCGTGTGAGCATTTGAAAGTAAAGTTTGTTAGCCAGTAAAATCGGAACTGTACAGAGGAAATTCCTCCATCTACAAAAATGAAGAAATATACATGGGAAATCGCCAATGAAATGCCAATCTGCCCAGACTTCATCCATTAATTGCTTCTTTTGTGGTTAAAATTATTCTCAGAAAAGAGTGAAATTTTCACGCGTTCGTCTCGTGATTAAATGCAATTAGGAAAGACTTTTTCGGAGTCGACAAAGTGATTTGGAAAGGTTGATATTTTAAAATGCGTTTTCATTTGACTTTTTATGCCCATTTTGACGCTCATTTTGCCGGATGATGCAATCGAATGAGATTTCTTTGCAGTGATGGGTAAAAAGGTTTCTTCAAAAGACATTTCATCGTCTTTGGGGGTACTTGAAGATGCGCGCGCATGAAACATTAAAAGTTTAGAGATGTTTTTCATCTTGAAAAGATTAATGACTTTTAAACTGCCTCAATGTCTATGAAAGAGTCAATAAATTATTCTTTTTTTCGCGCCACAATTTCACATCTCTCATAATCCCAATGAAGTTGATGGAATGCAAGTTGTGCAATAAATGGCAAGGATTCGATGTTCCTAAAGTGGCATCTCTATTGTTAGCTTTTGCACATTTTAATGTTGCCACTTTATGGCTTATTGTCAGGTGGATCGTTTATCGACACCTTCAAGTGCTGAACCACCTGGTGATTTACCTAAATATTTGCAGAAGAAATCTTCACTCTTACCATGAGGTTGTAAACCCAGTTTATTAATTAAGTCTATTGTAAATGTATTTACTTACTCGTGGGTTAATGAATGACATACGAAAGATTATATAAATTAATTACTTTGTATTGCATAAAAAAACATATTTTGTGATAATGTTCCGCAGGATTACTTACTCACCCAAAATTCACCGCAAAGTATTTTGAATTTTATTCAGCGTGTGGAAAATGAAAGTATATATGACTCCAAATAAATTCATTAAAATATGAACAACAACAATGGCTGTAACGATGATTTATCGGTATTCAAAATGTGTTGGACGTAACATTATTGCGCGGCCTTTAGGAGTTTCTCAAAAGACTAGATATTTATTGGTCAAAGAATTGTTATTAAAGAAAATCTCTGCTCTAGTTTTAACACGAGATTAGAAGAATGAAAAAAGGGGAAATGTGAGTTAGAAGATTTTGAGAAGTTGAAAAAACGTTGAGAAAGCAGAAAGAATTTTCAAAATCGGGTGCAAATTGAGAGAATGGTAACGTTTTCGATGATTTTCTATGTTTTTTTCCTACTGATTTTTGTGGATATCTCAGGAACAAATTGATGGATTTAAATGAAATTTTTAAAATACAAACAACCCAGGAAAACCCGTTTGTTTCTGACTACAAAACAAGCAAAACTTGGCGATTAAATTTAAAGATTAAGTCAAAAAACGATTGACGTGTGATAGCGCCATAAGAAGAGGATTTCTTTTATTCATCCCTTTTATCTTAAGTCAATCTTCTTGGGCAAATAAGGCATCTCCAAGGTCACTTTAAGCAAATCAAACTGCAAGTAAACTCTACTCAGGCTTATCGGTAAGCGCGCTGAAGCAATTTGTGCCGAGACTCGATTGACAGGAAGTAAATAACATGTTCCGGTTGAACTTAAACCATGTAAAGTCACCTTCTGCTGTCTTATGGCAAAAAGTGACATTTTTTCGGGGAAAAGGCAATTGTCGTCACAGCAAATGAACACATCATAAGGAAATCTCTAAAGACCACAAAGTAATTTTCCCTTTCATATACGCACCAGTTTTTCTTATTACTTTATTTGAATTTTTCTCAAGAAAAAAAAAGAGACGCGTGGTAAGAAAAATTGTTAACGAATCCGTTGCGCTTTGGTGAACGCGTCAAAGTCAATGATTTTGAAAGAGAAAATTCTGCCAAGTCTGAGGGAAAAGAGTTGAGCGCAATTTTGTGGATTTTTACTTGGGATTTCTGCTCATGTGGTTGCCTCCGAGGTCTTGTCAATTATCTTCATATGTTTTTTCTTCTTCATCTTGCCAGACACATTGAATGGTGTCTGTTTTCCAGGGTGGCAAGACAATAAAATGCCCATAGAATTGCTAGAAAGATTGGAGCAATTTCAAAGTGATTTGTCTCAAACTTGATCCACTGAAAGTGAAACTCTTCTTATGAAGCGACTATTGTTGCTGTCGGTGGCTGTTAAAATGCACAAATGGAACCTTATGAACACCATAAATACAACACACATCATAAAATTGTGTCATCACCTCGCAGACACTCTGTGCTAGACACACTCTGGCCGTTAGAGTCACACAAAAAACAGAGACAATCTCTCGCCAGGCAGAAAAATTTGCATATATTTTCCAATCAACCACTTCATCCCAATTCACACCCACTCCATCTTCTCTGGCTGATCATATTCATTTTTAATATTCCATCTATAGGCCTTCAACTGGCGAGAAAAGCACACAAAACTCATATTTTTTTTTCCATTGAAATGTAGAACAGCTGTGTCATGTTATGCTTACAATGGGTGAAAAGTCCCGAGAATGTGGGCCTCTAAAATTATGAGACCCATTAATCGGGCTTCACAATTGGAGTCTCGAGAAATTGCAACATCAGCTGCCGTTTGTTGACAAATTTTCATTTTTGCACAATTACAATATTCAAATATGGCCCAATTAAACGGTCGGATAGACAAACCAAATTTGAGCAAATGTCCCTCTTGCAGAATATTTAATTTATCATCGCAAAATGTGGAGCAGTGATCGCTTGAGAAAAATCACTCAATTGATCCGTTTGGAGATTGTAAAATTCACTCGCTAAATGATTTATGGCGGCACGATTTTTTTTTACCATCACAAATTGATAGAATCTTGCATGGAAATTACATTGATAGAATCATAAATTAAGAGGTTGAGAGAGGATGAGGCTGCAAACTGAGAGACATCTCTATATGAGTTTGAAAGAATTATGTTAAAGTATATATCAGCGTCATTAACACTAGATCTACCGGAAAATTTCTTAAGAAAAATAACGTTGAAAATTTCATTTAAATAAATCAATTAGTTCCTGAGATATTCACAAAAATCAGTACGGAAAAACATAGGAAAACATCGAAAACGTTACCATTCTCTCAATTTCCATCCGATTTTGAAAATTTTTTCTGCGTTCTCAACATTTTTTCATCCTCCAGAGTGCAGTCATCTATTGCAATGCGTGGGAAAATTCACTTTTCCCTTGATCGATGGAAATCCATCGGAAAATACACTCCATAATGACTCATTCTATTTCCCAGAAGTATTGAATTCTAATACATTAATTCAAAAACATATTTGCTGCAATTAAGCAGAAACGTGAAATCTTCAAGGAGGGAGAATCTCATAACAAATCTGTTTGAAATCAAAGATGAAAATTGATCGTTTATCTCAACTATTAAGATGAAACTTTTTTTTTTGTTTCTGGGCATTAATCATAAGTCTTGAGGGGCGAAAAGAGATCGGGAAAGTTCCGATGACAGACACTTCCGACGAAATCCCTCGTGAGAAGGGCAATCAAAAGTCTATGATTAATTGCACTAATTAATCTTGGAAGGTTTCAACCTTCGCGAGAACAAATTGTCTATGATCGATTGGGAATGATATCGGTGAGAGAATCTCCAGGATGTTGGGGATTGGAAAAAAGACACATATCTTATAAAAGTCCCCATCTATTTACCAATCGAATCAAGTATCAATGAATAAAGTGACAATGAATATTGAATAATTTTTACTACATGGGAGAGTTGACAGAACAGAATACATTAAATTAAACAGAAGAGAAGAAGCATTGATGTCATTTCTCGTTAGGTAATATAAAGAAGAAAACCTGTGTGGTATTTTTAATTCTTCGCCATTACATCACGGGTAAATAAGAAGAAATTAGCAAAACCATTCACTGAGTGATGGATTCTCAGTGTGAGAAAGAGTGTCGTGATCTTTTCAGTGTTAAACGAGGGAAAAGACTTTGAAATTTTAAGATTATTTAGGAGGGAATGCCTCTTAAAGTTTCACACAAGGGGGGATTATTTTAAATGGCTTATGAAAAAGATGGAGAATTTCCTCAGCTTTCAAATGAATCCAGATTCGAGGAGTTCGGGCTAAAATTCAACAATTGGCAAAGGCTTCGATGTTTTTCTATGTTTTCAGCTAAGTAATTTAACCATTTTAACAGTTTTATAGATTGTTGGAGAATTCGATCAGCTTTCACTTCAGACTAAATTGTCGAAAATCGTTTAGGATTCCAAGAAATATTAGATATTTCGATGTTTTTCTATGTTTTTACTGAACGCTTTGAACACTTATAAACTAGATTGATTACCTGCAAGAATCTTCAATCGAATCTTTTGTAGGACATTCATTAATCTTACTAACTTGAAATCAGCACATTAAATATATGATAAATTGCGATGTTTTTTTTTGAAAACATCCTTTTTACTAGTTTTACTTGATTCTACTAGTATTTTCTGTTGAAGAATTCCACTAGTAGGTATTCGCGTCAGAGTAAATTCCCGGAATTCGTACAAGATTCTAAGGAACATTAAAGATTTCTTTGTTTTTCTATGTTTATAAACTACCTAAATTTAGTACTTTTTTCCCACAAAAAAAACATTTTTCACTTACTCCACTCAACATTCATGGAAGCTTAAACGACTTTGTACAGCCCTTTCCCGTTTAGGCAAGTTGAAAACTGAATCTTGAAGCTGTAAACTGGAGTATCAGGTTAATCGGCAATTTTTTGGCTCTTTAGCACGTGTGTCTATTGCAAATATTGGCAACACACATTTCCTATATAGTTGGAAACATAAATAGAGCGTTTTTGTGGCTGGTGGCCACCCCACAAAGAAATGGCGCCACTCTGGGGAGTTTTTGAGATCGTTTTTTTGCGCTTTTTGATGAAATCTCTCCTCGCCCAGACTCCGGTCTGTATGCAAAAAGGAGTGACAAGAAACGAAAATGTGAGATCACGACTTGCAGTTGGAATTGCCTATAGTGAGACCCAGAGTCCGCCAGATTGCATAATTTCGAATGAGAAACGTGTTTCTCATGTTTGGCTTTTAAATATGCCTTGAACAACGACAACGATGATAGTTCTCATTTCTCTTTCACTGTGTGCAACCATCGAGAGTTTCACATATTCATAAATTCAGGCGATCGCGGAATTCAATTGATCAATTTTCATAATTTCTTGAAACTACTTTTTCGAGAGTTTTTTCGATCCATTGATTTTCCCCCGCCTTTTTCTTTGAGTTCAAATGTTTTTGGGGAATAGCAGCTCGACCCTCATGCTGATGGATTAAGAAAGATAAATCTGCGCACGGATTTTGCAAGCGAGTGTCACTGGCACTCTTTCAATTTTCACTCATCAACAAGATCGAAAGTGATCTTCAGCGATCGTGATTTCTTCATGTCTGTGTTTAATTTGATGAGATCGCTGGTTATTCATCTCAAAGTCATCAGCGGATGATTTTCTTGCTGATGGACTTCATATTTCAGGGTGGAATATCACCCTGAGAAAAAGAAATTAATTACAAAATGAAGATCACTATCGACGGTGATCGCAACACTTTCAATCAAGGGGGGATTATCTGTTGAATTAGGGAAAAATTGTTTAGCATATTGAGCATTTTTCATAAATGTTTTAAGGAAAATCATAGAACAATATGTTCTTTGACTTTTCTGAAGAATTTTGTAGAATTGTTCGAAAATTCAGATAATTAAGCGATAAACATCGAAAAACATAGAAAACGTGATCATTTACTCAATTTTCGTTCGATTTTGAAAATTTTTTTGCATTAGAGAGGAGAAAGCGTTTCCAAAGCCATTGCTAGAACTCTATAAGTTCTGAATAAGCCGTCTATAAACTAAATATCATTTTAGACATCGAAAAACATCGAAAACGTGATCATTCAGTCTAATTTTGTTAGATTTTGAAAAGTATTTTTACATTAGAGAGAAGAAATCATTTCCAAAGCCATTATTAGAACTCTATAAGTTCTGAATAAGTTTTCTATAAACTGAATATCATTTCAAACATAGAAAAACATCGAAAACGTGATCGTTTACTCAATTTTTGTTCGATTTTGAAAATTATTTTTGCAATTGAGAGTTGGAAACATTTCCACAACGTTTTAAAGCTTCCTTAAAGTTCTTGACGATTTTTAGCACAAATAAATACAATTTTGACTTAAGATATACAAATAATGTAGTGATCAAGCCTAAAATATTGGCCCCTTTCTTTCAGCTCTAGTGATCTTTAAATGTTTTGAAACTTTCAACTAAAAGCAAAGGAAATAGGTGTGTTTCCTCTCAGTAAATGTGATCCCATGAGGATCACAATCTGATCTCAATGAAAGCACAAAAGACACTCAGATGGTAAAATCCATTTGCAGTAAGGAAATTGTGTGAAGATTTTACGATAATGGTATTTGTTGAGATGGTGTTTTTTAAGAGGCCAACCCGGAACATCAACAAGGGTTATAAATTCTGTGATGGCGCAAATAAAAATGAGGCTTCTTTGACACTCTTTCAACACTTTTTTCTTTGTGAATAAATCTTCAATTGTAATCAATCTTGAGTTCGCGAATGATTATCTTACCTTTGCAACTGGTTAACTTTGTCATTTAATTTTTGTCTGCTTAGAAATTCCAATTTGTGCTGGTCGTATCCATTCAGGAGGATCTCTTGAGATGGATGTTAAATCCTTGGGCTTCAAACAGCCTGTCCGGAGAGTATTTTTCTCGCTTGTGTTTTTAGAAGTTAAAGTGAGAAAAAAATAACCTCCTCACCTCACAAGTACACCGTTGGGTGTTAATAGTTGGAATTAAGAGTGTTGGAATGAAAAGGCACAAGACTTGGCATTTGCAGTTGTGAGGTGGCTTTTTCTTGTATTGCAGAGTCTTGGATGTATATAAAAATCCACTAGAGGCGAGCTCTATACGTGTCTGATATGAAAATTCACTTTCTCTCGAACGATATTGTGAACTCTATACATTTGTGGATGAATTTTCAAGGCACCAACACACGTTTCTATCCTCAATAAAACTATTCAGCTGTATTTGAAAGCTAATATCAACTTTTTTTCACCTTTCGCTCTTCTTATGTCCTCTGAATGATCAAATACTTGGCGTTTTTTTGCTTTTCGAAAAAACAATGTATAAAAAAACTCCAACTCCCCACCTGAAGATCGGTTAAGAGTCAAAAATTCTCGGTGTTGCTTGGGCCACAGATATTGCACACAGAGACGTTGTCCAAAAAATTTGTATTCAATTAGCACTCATAGTCAGAAAGGCCCGAAAATGTTGCACATTCACAATTTGTCCATCAAGGTTGTAGAAATCTTCCCGCATGAAAATTCAAATCTTCTCTCCCCCGAAAAAACACTTGCAATTTCACTATACCGCCAGAGTCAAACACACAAGATCTTGGCTATCCGGGAAAGTTGCACTTTTCGCAAAAAATCACAAATAAATCCCCCCAAAAAATGGAGAGAAGGCTGTTTTTTCGTGTGTGCAAAAAATGGAAATGATATTTTCTTTCATGAAAACGAAACTCTCGCGTTTCACCGAAAAAAAAACTGTCGAGGTTGTTATGGAGCAACGGACGACGGCAGAGACCGTCTTCGTGTACAGGTCGGCATAGACTAAATTGAAAACTTAAGAATTGCAAGGTATTTCTTAAGGTTGGTGGCAGGGGAACAATCACACCTGGAGTGGGGCCGCGCGTCGTTTCCCACTCTTGGAGCCAATTTACCATTTTAACCAAACAGGGTTCACACCAAACACACGGGCACTGGTGGCTCTGTGTGTGAGGTAGAGATACGCTTTTTGAGGCAGAATTCACTGATGGCTGTGAATTTTTAAAAAATCATTGTTATTTTGCGCTAACGATTGTTTGAGAAGTTTTAACAGTCTTTTTAACGAAA
>CAKKOB020000303.1:52091-62207 GCA_918844115.2 Phlebotomus perniciosus | reverse complement strand
AAAAAGATCCGTTCTTCTGGACAATTTAGGCAGGATTTGCATCCACAAGGAATCAGAAGAGAATTCTTGAAACAAATCACAACTTTTCCAGTTGCTCCTGATCAACTGTGCTGTGAAAATTAGTGACAAAAATCCTCATTTTTAGTAGCTATAAAATTGAGAGAGTTTTCTTTAGTGTGTGAAAACTACTGGTTGATAACAAACACATTGGAAGACTGGTGAAATCAACGTCGGATTCTTGGTGCTAATAGAGATACTCAATGGCTAGATTATCAGCAATTTTGCGATTAAACAGGTGAGACTACTTTCGAAGCAAAACAATTTTTTCTGTTATTTTGGAGTTCATAAATTGTCTTACAAGCCCCCTAAGAGATGTTTGTGGAAGAAAAACAAAAATGATCTCTTGCTGGTTTAAGGAGCTTATCTCACGAGCGAAAGCAAAAAACTTTTAGCACAACATTTTGAGAATCTTGAGATTGTTTCTCCTTCCTATCTTTGTTGTATAATAAATTGCTGAAAACCGCAATCGTTTAATCGTGTTAGAAAATTAACAATTGATTGGAAAGATCGATAAAATTTCACCGCAAATTAATAAGATATGATTAAATGCAATAATTTCTATTGCCAGGATCAACTGTCTGAAGGGAATCTATCTGAAATCATCGAGTAGTTTGCAGAATATTCAAGGGGACTACCAAGGATACCACCACGATGGGGCTCATGAAAATTGGTGGGAAAATCCCAAAACCAAGAAATATTTATTGCTGGGAACAGGAACGATTGCCGGAGCTATTTTCACATGGAACACCAAATTAGGTAAATACACAATTGATTTTTCGCTTTAGGAAGATCAGTTCGTGGCCCTCAAAGGGTTAAAAGGTATCCAATAGTTTGTTTGATCAGTAAGATATATGTAATTTAATAAGCAAAAAATAAGTCTGTTTAATCAAATAATTTCAAAAGATGTTTTGTGCTACAAGAAATGAAGAAAAATTTGTTTGATCAGCAAGAAAATCAATTTTGAACAGTGGAAAATATTATTTAACCAGATGGCAACAACATTTTTTTTAGTAAAATGGTTCCATTGTAAATCTTGATCAAATCTTAATAGGAATGAAGATGAAAACTTTACTGATTTAGCTGACACTTTAATATTCTTAGGCCTTTTTTTGCTGACCGCAAATTATGTATTTGATATTTTTGCTGATCAAAATCAATCTTTTCAGTTAATGCCGAACAGAAATATGATCCGGACATTGCAAAGCAGCACGATAAAGTGCGTAAAGATTTGCCCACATTCAAGATGGATGAGATCTCACAGCACAATAATGAGTAAGGAAAATTAATTATGAGATTTTTGGGATTCCCTATAATAATTTTCATGTCGCTTTCAGGAAGAGTGGTGTTTGGGTGACTTATGGGATTGGTGTGTATGATGTGACGGATTTTGTGCCGAAGCATCCGGGCAGTGATAAGGTGATGCTGGCGGCTGGGGGAGCCATAGATCCCTTTTGGCACATTTTCCAGCAGCACAACACCCCGGAAGTCCTAACATTGCTGGAATCCTTCAGGATTGGCAATCTCAATCCTGAGGATCAAGTCAGCACAAAAGATTTGGGTGATCCGTGGTCTGGAGAGCCACGAAGGCATCCCATTCTGAGACCAGCGGCTCAGAGACCCTTCAATGCTGAACCTCCTCCGACAATTCTCATGGATAGTTACATCACTCCCAGGTAGGTTATTGTATTTTGAATTTTGGTTTCTTTTATAAGCGAGTTTCTTGAAAATTTGGCGATTTTCCCGTGAAAAATGACAATAAAGATCAGTAAGTTAATGGCGACCAATAATGCTCAGGACGCTCATATACGTCGGCCATTTTTGAATCTAACAATAAATGTAACAAAATTCGCTCAGAGTATTGTGTAAAATCTCAAAACCTTTTCAGTGAGTTCTTCTACGTGAGAAACCACTTGCCCGTCCCGGAGATCGATGAGAAAACCTACGAGATTGAGTTTGAGATTGAGGGAGTGAGGAAGAGCACCAAGATGACTCTCAAGGAGCTGAAAAAACTGCCCCGTTATACAGTCACGGCGGCTGTTATGTGTGGCGGGAATCGCCGATCAGAGATGGATGCAGTGAAGAAGGTGAAGGGACTGAGTTGGGGACCATCCGCAGTGGGCAATGCTGAGTGGACTGGGGCTAAATTGTGTGACATCTTGGCGAAGCTTGGAGTCAAATCGGATGAAGTGAAACATGTTCATGTGAGTTAAAAGAACATTTTACGCTTCCTGGGAATATTTGCTAAAGGACTTTTTCAGTTTGAAGGTCTGGACACTGATCCCACGTCCACTTACTACGCCGCATCCATTCCTCTGGCCAAGGCAATGGATCCTCGTGGGGATGTCCTCTTGGCTTATGAGATGAACGGACAGCCATTGACCAGAGATCATGGATTCCCGGTGCGAGTTATTGTACCAGGAACTGTTGGGGCGAGGAATGTCAAGTGGCTGGGCAGAGTGTTCGTCTCCAGTGAGGAGAGTGATTCCCATTGGCAACAGAAGGACTACAAGGGCTTCTCTCCCAGCACCGATTGGGATACTGTGGACTTTTCAAAGAGTCCCGCCATCCAACACATGCCGGTGACTTCGTCAATTTGCTGTCCAGCGCCCGGGGAAAAGGTCAAAGTGGAGGATGGATATGTTACAGTGAAGGGATACGCCTGGTCAGGAGGAGGTTGTCGGATTGTGCGAGTGGATCTCACATGTGACGCCGGAAAGACATGGCATGTGGCTGAATTGGAGCAGGAGGATGTTGCCAAGGCGCCAGCAGGAAGAAGCTGGGGATGGGCACTGTGGACGGCAAAGATACCCGTGCCAAAGGGATCGAAGGAAGTGGAAATTTGGTCAAAGGCTGTTGATTCCAACTACAACGTACAGCCGGAGAGTTTCCAGAATATCTGGAATCTCAGGGGAGTTCTTAGCAATGCCTACAGCCGCGTCAAGGTGCAATTGACAAGGTAGACAGGGGTATTCCATGAAGGAGGCATTTACAGGAGAATCAAATTGTTTGGGAAATTAATAAATTTAAGTTTTTCTTACCTTATTTTCCACCTTTTCCTTCTCTTCCTGCAAATTCACTTCCGAGAGGCGCCAGAACTTTGTGATGGCAGCGCCTGGTGGCGAGTCTGAGAAACACTGATTGCATGGTAAAGCAGCCAACTTCACTATTATTTACAAAACAGGTCGACCGCCTCTGTCCAGCTGGCGTTGCATTCTGTCCGGGAGTGAAAATTTTGATAAAAAAGTGCAATTTTAAGGTGCTCCTGAGGCGCCAAAGCAACATTTAAAGATGGATTACGACTTTAAGATGCGCACCCAGGCTGAGCGCACAAAAGTTGAGGATCTATTTGAGTTCGAAGGGTGCAAAGTGGGACGAGGTACTTATGGACACGTCTACAAAGCGCACAGAAAGGAAGGCAATGACACAAAGGATTACGCCCTCAAGCAGATAGAAGGCACAGGCTTATCTATGTCTGCATGCAGAGAAATTGCCGTAAGTCCGGGAGTTTACTTCCTTGCCCTTTTGACAGATCAATTTATTTTATCCCCGCAAATTCTCTTGCAGCTCCTGCGTGAATTGAAGCACGTGAACGTGATCAACCTGATCCGGGTGTTTCTCTCGCATACGGACAGAAAGGTGTGGCTTCTGTTTGACTATGCCGAGCACGATCTGTGGCACATCATCAAGTTCCATCGAGCCGCCAAGGCCACGAAGAAGCCTGTGATGGTGCCTAAAGGGATGGTGAAGAGTCTCCTCTACCAGATTCTTGACGGCATCCACTATCTGCACTCCAACTGGGTGCTCCATCGCGATCTCAAGCCCGCCAACATCCTCGTGATGGGTGAGGGTAATGAGCGAGGACGCGTCAAGATAGCCGACATGGGTTTCGCCAGACTCTTTAATGCTCCACTCAAGCCTCTCGCTGATCTGGATCCTGTGGTGGTTACATTCTGGTACAGAGCACCAGAGCTCCTACTGGGCGCCAGACACTATACCAAGGCCATCGGTGAGAAGTTCTCTAAGCTCTCTTATGGAAAATTCCATTGAAAAAATGTGTTTTTTTTTAGACATTTGGGCAATTGGTTGTATCTTTGCTGAACTTTTGACTTCCGAACCAATCTTCCACTGTCGCCAAGAGGACATAAAGACAAGCAATCCCTACCATCATGACCAACTGGACAGGATCTTCAATGTTATGGGTTTTCCACAAGACAAAGACTGGGAGGACATCCGGAAGATGCCGGAACATCACACACTCACAAAAGACTTCAAGAGATCAAAGTTTGTTGCCCGCCCCAATCTCCAATCCCAGAGATTCCCAAACTCATCTCACCTCTTTGTCTTTTTACAGCTATGCCAACTGCTCGCTGGTGAAATATATGGATCGTCATAAGATAAAATCAGACAGTAAGGCATTTCATCTGCTGCAGAAGTTGCTACTGATGGATCCAAATAAGCGCATCACATCTGAACAGGCAATGCAGGATCCCTACTTCAGTGAGGATCCACTGCCCACGCAAGATGTCTTCGCTGGATGTTCCATTCCCTATCCTAAACGTGAATTTCTCACGGATGATGATCAGGAGGAGAAGACGGACAATAAGCGGCCGAATCCTCAAAACGTGAGTTACCTACTCTCTTGATTTTCTTTATGTTTGATGATTTTCTTTTAGATACAACAGCAACAGAACAACACGGGACAGTCTAGTTCCCACGATCACGGCAAGAGGGTGCGCCTTTCGGGTCCGAGTGGTCATCCGCAGCAGAATCAACAGATGAATCAGCAACAAGACTTCCACCATCAGCAGACGATGTTCAACAATTCGCAGCAGCAGCAGAACAACTTTCAGCAGCGCTTCTGAGAACTATATAGGAAATCTCATCTCTCTCGATCTTTTAATATATCCTTCAGTTTTTATTTCATTCAGTAATAATTGATTTAGTTTACTTTTATAATGTAAGACTTGCACTCCGACACCAATTTAAATTTTACATAAATTGCATTCACCCAAAAATGTACGAAACACATAGGACTTGTCCAGCATTGATTCTTTTTCAACTTTTTATTATTTTCAATGTGTCTGTTCTTAGGGATTGTATTCTCTTTTGCTCATTACGTTGGTGGTTTGGAGAAGATGATTCTCAACTTCAATGTGTATCTCTTTAGCTATTTTGTTTCTCTACTTGTTTTTTCATCTTAAATAAATGTTTTTTTTTTACTCTTTTTGTAGCGCGAAATTACATTCAGTCACAGCCACCACTTTTTTTTCATCTTTTATGTGAATTCATTTTTTGAACAAGGACCAAAAAGAATATGGTTTTTATTTCTTCTTAAGTTTATACTTATATTGGAGATGCGAATTACAAATAAAAAATGAATATTATGACATTGTGGCTTTGTTTTTCAACTGCGGTTCGAAAATGAGATGATTTCGCTCTTTCAAGCTCTCATTCAATCCTATTTGGGAAAAAATCCTCTTAAAAAAAAAGAAAACAATAATTAAGGATTCTTTTGGTAGCGCAATGACAACTGATAACTGGCAAAATTCCTACATTTCAATAAGATCATTATTTGTGTAACTCATTTTATTCACATCCTTGAATTTTTTTTAATCTATATCTTTTCTTCCTAAATTCCTGCATAATAAAATTAAAGAGGATAAAAAACAATCAGGAATTAAATGCAAAGTGATGTGTGGATCTTTTTCTTCATTATATCCCTCTGTCTACAATTTTTCCTCACACACTGTTCACTAATATTTTCTAACATGATTTTTTCTTTATTTATTTCATAGAAAAAAGAATTAATTTGATTAAAAATAAAATCATGATGACTCGAAGAGATTATGATTCTCAAAAATGAAAATATCCATTGAATTGAAAACGTGGTGAAACCTTTTCCCGTTCCTTGAAATACTTTTTTTTATTATTTTTTTTATGAAGAATGAGATTATTGCTACGACGGTCTATACAAGAAATTCACACTACATTTAACAAGTTACATCTTCTTTTTTTAAGGATATTTCGTTTTTAAAAATTGGACCCATGCACACTCTTATTCATTCATTTACAATACTTTTTTAAGGGGATGAAAAGATGATATTTTTCTGTCTTTTATCGGCTTTGTTTTACGGAAAATGATCAATGCGTTAAAAGCAGGAATACCTATTTCACATTCTAATAATGGAAAAACTTGCATTCAAAAATTACAAAAACATTATTTTCAAAACGATCAGAATGAGGGAAAGGTTTATCACAAAAATTTTCTTAAAATTTCTAGTCAATTTTGTTGAGTTTTCTCACGAAGTGAATAATCCAAGGTAAGTTACTGACTTGAACTTGGCCGTGGGTTTGTGCCTTCGATATGAATAGGTCTGATATGACAAGTCAATAGGCCTTTATAGGATACAACTTTGAATAGGAACGATATTTAACTTGGAACACCTTGTTACATCATGGGGTGTTCCAAGTTAGATAGTCTCGCTCTAAAAAAAGAAATTTGGATTTTCTACTGTCATAAGATTGGCCTATTCATAGTGGAGACACAAACTCACATCTTGGTTGAATTTCTGCCAGAACAGGTTAGTTAAGTTTCTTTTTAAACTTTCTTTTTTGCCGTTCTTATACTTTGAACCAGTTTGAAATGATCGGTTGATAATTTTATACCAGTTGCAATTTAGTTAGGACCTAATGTTAGCTGAGACACAAACTCATTTTCGTTTGAGTGTCGGCTAGCTTCAGATCAGTAGTCAGCGATTGGATGAAAGAAAATTATGTTAATCTAACTTCAATAAATTCCCAAGAAAATCCTTCAGGAAAAGCGAAAAATTCAGATGATCAATTTTAGTTATGATTATGTGGAAAATTAACATCTCTAGTGGAATTTCTATATATATATGGAAAATAAATTCAATCAGAAAATAATTCAATATTTGAAGTGCAAGTTTTTCCTTATTTGGGAACAAAAAACATGAAATAAAAACTCTAGAAATATAAAAAATTTAGAGAAAAACTGCTAATCGTCTTCAATTCAATGATATTTTCATCATTATTTACATTATTTACGAGAACAAAAGAAATCGGAGTTATGATTTAAAAAATTGTGCTCTGTCGCTGAATATATTTTTGCCCGCTTTAAAACTTTCACAATAAAAA
The DNA here is from genome assembly GCA_918844115.2 of Phlebotomus perniciosus. Lineage (NCBI taxonomy): Eukaryota > Metazoa > Arthropoda > Insecta > Diptera > Psychodidae > Phlebotomus > Phlebotomus perniciosus. The sequence continues at coordinate 54,992 of CAKKOB020000303.1, read as the reverse complement.
ATGAAACCAATTTATATTTCCCAAGAATTGTTCTTCGACAGAGCTCAATTTTTCACTCGCAATTCTTTCATCGCCCGTGGAGAAAATTTAGCATGAAAAGAACAAATAATAGAGATCTCGCAGAACTTATTTTGGTTTTCTTTTGTCTTTGCTTTCAAAATATATCTCTTTGCTATTAAAAAAGTTATTAAACAAAAATTCTTGATTAAAAATTTTCATTCTCTATTTTTTTAACAAAAAAAATTGTTCTTTCTCAAGAGATGTGACGATAAATTTTTGCTACTATTTCGCACAATTTTTTTCGAGGGATTATTTTTTCTTTTCCTTCAATTTTTTTCATGTTTTAAAATGTGTGTCCTCTCAGTGTTTTACAATCGTTCATTTTTTTCTTTCCTTTCTTTCATCTTTCCTCTTTTTACATTACATTGCGTGTATATTTATACACTGTTTTTATCATTTTCTTTTATCTTCTCATTTTTTTTTTCATCTTTTACTTTTAATCAACAAATACTGACTTTGTAGAGAGATTCGAGTAGTCTATATAAATTTATTACAATTTCTAATCAATTTAATTAAAATTTGTTGTAAACTCTCGCATCAATTCAATCAATTTTCACCTAAGCACTATTTTTCCTTTCATCTTTTATAGTAATTATAATATTCTTTTTTTATAATAATATTTATATTCTTTTGTTTTCTTCTTTTCCTTCTCTCTCATTCAATAATTTTTTATCCTGGGTCTTTCTATTTCCATTTAAACTTTTGTTTATTCTCTTCTCCTTTTAGATATTCAGATAATTTCAATTTTTTTTCATCGTTTTTCTTTTTGATAAACAAATAAATTGATGCCGTCATTTTTGAGTGTCCACATTTCATTACATTGTTTCTTTTTTTTAACATTCTCTCTCACACACGAACCTATCGTACTGTTTTTCCTTTTTCTCATGTCTGATACAATTTTATTTAATAAAAATTTTGTTATTAAGTAATTTCATTGATTTACTTATTTGCTATTTAATTTAACCACTTGCTATTTAAGTTCTCGTCGAAGTAGTTTCACATGAAGTATAGTTTTTTCTTTAGAAATAATAATTAAATAATTTTTTTTATTTTTTCTCCTTCGTGGTGATTTTCTTTAGACACTAAATAAATGTTTTTCATCTGTTTTTTCTTTTCACCTAAAATTTTTCTTCATGTTGTTTTTTTAAGCAGAAACTTCCTTGTCAGTTTATTTTTGCCCTCCCGGAAAAAGAATCCACATTGTGCTCACATTAGTTTTTTTGCATTTTTTCAAAATACAAAAAAAAGAACATTTTTATACACATTTTACACACTCATGGATTTCACTGTTTTCTCTCTCGCTTTAACATTTTTATTTTTTCATCTTTCAGAAGAAGAAAAAAGTGTCTCTTCACCGACAATTTTCATTCTTCACGTGCAACAAATTTCTTTATCTGCCTTTTTCATCTGCTCTCATCAGACAAAAAGTTCATCAAGTGGAGTTTTTTGTGATTATTGCTAGTTTTATGTACAAATGGTGAAGGTAAAATTTAATATTCTTAGTGTTTTTTCTTTCTTTTAGGACAATGATAAAAAAAAATTGTCCTTAACACTTTTCCGCACACAATGTTCTCCACATCAGCACAGTTTCACTCTCACTTTTTTTTTGTGTATTTTTCATCTTTTCCAATATTAATGGTGTGTCTGTGCAGTGAAAAATTGTCTCTCTCTCTCACTCTGGTTTTCTCTCCTTGGGATTTTGTGGGGAATCTCTCGTGTGTCGGCAGCGCACTTTTGCATGTCTCGCCAAATTGTCCATAAACTCTTTTGAACACGATAATTAACACACACACAGGACACTCACACGGTAATTCGGAAGGGTTTTTTTTTCTTATCATTTTGTCCTCCATATTTTTTTTCTTCATTTCCATTTCTAGAATTTTTATAGAGAACATTTTAGCTGGTGCTGGGATAGAGAGTGGACTGTATTGTTATCCGTCACTGCGAAACGGCTGGACTCTTCTTCTCCGAATCCTGACTGGACGGTGTATTCCCCTGGGGTCCACCTCGGTCCACATTCCACGAATTGGGCCCGGTCATCGGTGAGTCGGCATGGAAACCACCATGGTTGTCATGCTCCAGTGAATTTGCCGCATCATACTGGGTATTCTCTAGCCTTGTTATCAGTCGTTCATCCTCATCACCAAACTCACCACCCATCAGCGATGGTTCACCCACCACCATAACATCCTGTGCATTCCGTGCCAATGTTGCAATGGAAAGAGAGAGAGAAGACACAAAATAGCAAAACATTAGTAAAGTACATTTTAGGAAATCACACACAAAACTTTCATGAATGACTCTCCCATTCACAAGATTCATCAAACAGTTCACTATAGGTGTAGGGATTCCTACATCAAAACATTTTCAAGAGAGTTCAAACAAAAACTTTCCTCCACCCTCAATTGTGATTGAATGTATAAATTTAAAAGTGAATTTGTAAGTAATTAATTATACAAGATTAAAGATTTAATCTTGATAAACATCCTTCCTTTGATACACCGAACCCCTTATACATTTTATTAATCCTCTCTATTTAGAGACCCGTTTTTATTATTTTGTAGAAAGCCATCGATAAAAGCTTCAGTGTTCTATTGACCCGAGAAAAATTGGAATACTGCAATCCAAATGTTTTTCGGTCTACAGATCAGGACCAGCCGCTATATTTTTTCCCAAATATCCCCCTATCCTAATACATAAAGCCAAGTGTGCATATCTGAATTGGCCTGATCACCCCCAAACCATTAAATCTCGACCGGACGTGACTCCAGGAGTCCGAAAATACCCATCTCCAAAATGTTTGTCTGTCTGTCTGTCTGGCTGATATTTGGTATAGGTATA
>CAKKOB020000303.1:40934-51991 GCA_918844115.2 Phlebotomus perniciosus | reverse complement strand
TTTCATACAAAGATCCCCTATTTTTGACTTTTTATCTGTTAAATGAATCTTCTCAATCAATTTAACGAACCCAAGTTACTACACAATCCACAAACCACGCAAAGAGAGGCGCGAAGCGCCTCGTGAAAAATAATATGGAGACCTAGAAAGCTCACATGAGCAGGCCCAGTCCCGCAATGGGATGTAGTGCCGCCATATTATTATTATTATTATTATATCTTCGGTTCTTATGGATCCGATCTTGATCATCCGGTGCTTCGTGGAAACGTCTCGTAAAATGCTACAATTCTTCGAAGCATTAGAAATTCATCTGACTACCGATAGTGACGATAAAGTCAATAAGAAAATCTGTATCCGAGTTGGCAACACTTTCACGATCGTAATCTATCGAATTACCCTTTGCTTCATTTATCTAAGGCCAGAAGCTAGCCTAAGGGCCAAAATAGACACAGGCTGATCCTCGAGAAGACTTAGCCGTTTAAAGCCAAAGACAATTCAATTAATGACAATTTCAGATGCGATATCAATAAAAATTATTGTTTTCTAAATGCTAAGTCGCGTTTATAGTCGGTACGACCTGTCTTTGGCTCTAAACTGACTAAATCTTCTCGAGGATCAGCCTGTGTCTATTTTGGCCCTAAGGCCCTTTACACACATGGGGTTTAGCCGAGAGAAGATTTAGCCAGTTTAGAGCCAAAGACAGGTCGTACGCACTATAAACGCGACTTAGCATTTAGAAAACAGCAATTTTGATTATTGCTGCACTGAAATTGTCATTAATTGAACTGTCTTCGGCTCTAAACTGGCTAAACCTTCTATCGGCTAAACCTCATGTGTCTAAAGGGCCTAATGGCAATACTAACAATCTCAATAGCGCCGTTTGTCCGTTTATCCGTCTGTTATTGACCTATAGAGGCCAAATGGTTGCAGATAGATACTTCGGGTCTTCGGGGACCCCCCCCCTTTACACTAGAACTATTATAGATCTAACATTTAAATTCCCAGCTTTAAATTTTGCACCACTAAAAGTATCAATAAAGTTTCTTACATAACCGGATCCCTTTGAAAAATGCAAAACTTCTCTCATTATCGTACAAAATTCAACAAAATCTCCTTTCCTTTCTTGCAAATAAAAAAAAGAGAAACAAGACAAGTAAGAAAATTCATTTCAAGACTAAACCACAAGCAAAGTGTGAAATTTGAGGAAAGTTTTCCCTTGAACCGTGTCTCTTTTAAGTTTTCCTTTTTCTCTTACACAACAAACTCCTCCCTTTTGCAACTCTCGGGCAAAACACATGCTTTCAGAGTCATTTAAGATGAAATGAGTAAAAATTGGTTTACGAAATTCAACTACCTGCGACGCTAGGGAAAAATTTGGTCCTGGGGATCGTTTTTTGCTTGGCACGGGTGGGGCATTATTTGCTGCTCCTCCTGAATTGGAGCCTTTCCTTTTTCGCCGCTTATTCGCCGGTCTTTGGGTATCTGCAATGGAGATGAGAGAAAAGGACACGCATAAAACAAATAAATCGTGTTATTGTGCTACTTTTTAACATTTTTTTCATCACTCTAAATTCTACAAATATTTAAATTTAATCTTTGGTAAGTGTGTGCAAATTTTCCTACTATCAAAAAATAAAATAACTCTTTGCCACAGGTGAAAATGTGGAGAAAAACTACTGGTCTCTTGCATTCTAGAAGCAAAGGTATAATTTTGCATTGTCTTTTGAATATATTTAGAAAATTTTGTGATGATTTCAGACGATCATCCTTTATTTTCTTTCATTCTTACTCAACATCTCAATTGACTAACCTTTTTTGCCGGTCTGATTTGGAAGTTTTTCTATAAATAAGAAAAGAAAAAGGAAAAGTCATGATATGTCTTTTCATAACAAAATTAATTAATGATCGTCTGAAGTCTTTCTTCATATTTCTTTTCATCATTTCTTATTATATTATTATTTTTTTCTTGTTCTTCATCTCTGATCAAATAGATTGCATCGCTCTTTTGAACATCTTCTCTACTTTTAATAAACTCAACAAAATTCTCTTTCAATACATTTACACGCGAAGGAGGAAAAAAAAAGAGTAATATTTATATAGCAATTATACCTCATTGCACAAAACTTCTTTCTACTTTCTATTGACTTCCTTCGAGCGAAGGAACTTTTAATTTCTCCCAAGAACAAACTTGAGAGAATGTGTTACTATTTTTTCAATTTGACATGGTTCATGCTTTCTCTCTCTTTACGGGTTCTTTCTTTCGCTCTTTCTCACTTTTTTTTTGGCATGAAACATAAAAAAGTACCTCTCTTACCCGGCGGTGCAACCATTCGCTGCCACTTCTGAAATAACGTCGTCTTCAGGCAATCCCGAGGACTAAGCGCATACGCTTTGTGGCGCGACATCAATTCTTGCATTGGTTCCAGGATAACACATAACTATATACATGTTTCATCGGTCCACAACCAGGATATTGCCAACCATTTTCGGGTATTGTCGCCAAAACATGAAAAAGAAAACAGACACCGGGGATAATATTGATTTCCACTTTACAGGGGATTGGTAGAGATGTGAAAAAAGAAATATGGCCAGTGTCCAGAAAGAAATTCACACAGACAATCCCACCCCAAGAAACAATCGCAGTTATAAAATTTTTTATATAATGTGAAGAATCCGATATTTGGTTATTGGGTAGATATAATACTTAAAATTTGACTTTTGATTCTACAAATTCTATAAAATCCCATTAGAGTTCACATAACTTTGTGACCGAAACCCAGCTTAAAGAGGGCTTTTATCCCTGTTTGTTAATAAAACTTTAGTAAATGAATCAAATTTTAGTTGAATCTTTTTTTTTCTTGGCAATTTACTTGCCATATCGAGAAACAAAGGTCTGCGACATTAGTTCAATTGGATCAGAAAAAAAGAAAAGTGTAAATTGTTTGAAACAAAATTTAGAATTAACTATTCATTTTTTATAGAATTGCCCAAAATCTAATCAATTTACCAAATTTTCCAAAAAGATCTCAACTAAAATCCGTGTTTGTCAAATACTTTCTACCCACAAAATTGCTTCTTGGGACTAAATTGTGCATTCGCAACCCCCTTTTTTGGAGTCAAAGGGGGGCTGTGTTTGGCACGCTCTAGTTAAAGGGACTTTGAACTCTTTCTCCTGTGTGAATTGTCTCCATATAGGAGCAGCAGCAAAATATCACCACTCACGCGTAGATAGTTTAGTGTTGAATTTGTGATCCCCTGTCGTGTGATATTCTTTGTCAATTGCTCTAAAAGTCCAGGATCTGGCTGAGGTGAATGGGTATGCATGCCGACAACAGTGCGCGGTATGAGCTCTTTGTGCGCCCGCACAGCCATATGCCACGATTTAATCCTCATGTAGTCATCATACATGAACTCCAATATCAGTCGCCCCTCGGTGCAAACCTAAAAACAAAAATGCATTTTTGCGTGTTTCGCAAAAAAAGGAAGAGAGAAAATTGATTAGATCACATGGGAAAAGTGAGAAATATATGTTAAATCCTTGGCTAGCGAATACTAACAATCTGCTGAGCTACCTTGGTAAACATCGGCTTCCCGTGGTGCGTCACCATCGTACATTGTTCACAGTCTAATGTTATTGATGTATTGTGGAAGGACTCTTTTGTATGTTTCATATGGAAGTAGAGTTCTGTGACACCACCTTCAAATATACTTCGAAAGTATCGTGGTATCAGCGTTCGGCCTATTGCTGTTTGATGGATTGAGAGAAAAAAAGAGAAAAGAAAGGCAATAATTAGCATCATTCTTCATTAAAGTGCAATTTTTACCAACTAAATCACATTTATTACAACCCATGAGTTTGCTGAATTGTGGGAGAAAATAATAATTTGCTCAAGTAAACTGAGAGAGAGAAAAACTGAAAATGTGTCAAAAGGTAGTCATTAATTCATAGAGTGGAGAAAAAATAATAATAATTCATTTCATCATTAATCTCCCTCTGGAGAACTTTGACACACACACAAGTTGGAAGAACTGAAACAGGTCAAAAGTATATTCTGACCAGAATCTCGCAAAACAATCTCATTGTGTCCCCACCCTTAACACACTTCGCACATAAAACAAGATTACTATTTGTAACACATAGTCTTCTCAGTAATTTGTTTCTTCCAATTCCAACTCCTTGGAAATTCAACAAATTCTCCCATAACTCGCTCCCCCTTTATATGTAAGTTACTGTCCCTGCAACTATCCTGATGTCAAGTGAAAATAGTAATAATATAAATGAAAAGAAAACATGTGAAGAACCAACGCACAGATCGTTCACGGATCACCAAAGTGGCATATCCAAAGTTTACTGACTTTTGTGTCTCAGCTTTTAAAGGGGATTTGCTAAGGTGTAAATCGGTTTGTGTCTCCGAGACGAATACACCACTTTAGACGAGTCGATAGGCCTTTTCAACGAGTTAATTTATGAAGGGATATTGCTATTTTTTGCTTATTTTTCACTTTCAGCTGAAGTTCCGTGAAAAGTAATCAATCAACAAAAATTCCTAGACTCATCTAAACGGTTCAATTCATAGCGGAGATGCAAATCACAATGCTTTCTACCAAAAAGGCTTTTCTTAACCAAGACACAAACCGCCTTCCAGCTATAAATCGGCAAACTTCAGTTCGGTCTTCTTTTGATAAAAAATAACCCAATTGTGCCATTATCATCACGAGGAGCTCAACGATTCTCATTCGACTCTATCACCTCTTCCACACAATTCCATCCTTTATTCTTTCTCATTTGCTGAAAATCGTGCAAAATACTCCCATCAGATAGATTCCACCTTGTTCTTTCTATACTATCCGTGATACAATATAGAGAGAGGGAGTAAAATTCCAGAACCATCACATCTCTACATCCCACTTTTGCACCATCCAGTGCAACAGTATAGATCCAGCAATAAATATGTTGGACACAAGTGAGAATGGCCGGGTGGAAAAAGTTCACCGAGACTTCGCACTATAACATCTCCCTTCTCTTACGATATACAACTTGGGAGGAGGGGGTGAAAATATCCCGAGATTCTGTTGCTCTCCTTTTCTTGCTGGTCTGCCTTTTGGTTAATGTGGCGTGACATTATTATAATCTTGGCACATCTTTACTCCTATTTAGCCGAGCACAAGGGAAAAAACAATCCATGTACATAGCACTTTTCCATATAGTCAACAATATTTTGGATGCACGATGAGCTTTCGCACCATATCACAATTATATGTATATGGAGGGACTTGGTATAAGAAGACACAATAAATTCACGCTTTGTTACCCTCGGACACATTCTCAGTTTTCCAAGACATTGTATCTACACATAAGCAATAAAGGGAGTCCAAACACACCATTTAGGTGTCAAAAAGATAGAAATAATGAACATTAAATGGAATGAACTTACTATATCTCTTCGGTCCATCCTCGAGACAGAATGTCAACGTAAGCGTTGCATCATCCTCAAAAAATTCCGTGGCAAAGGAATCCCACCAGCAATTATCACTTTCCTGCAGAGAGACCAAGGAAGAGACATTGATAAGAATTTTTTAATTTATGTTAAACACTTTATGACTGCGCGTTATCAATGGTTGCAATTTCTCACCTCTGTTCTCTGCTGTAACCTCTTATTCAGTTCATGCACCCGATACTCAGTCTGACTGAAATATGATGTATGTCTTCTAGGTACACTTAAGGCTCTGAAAAAAACAAGAAGAAAATTTACACTATAGTAAATTGTCCTTTAAATCAAATCTAAAACAGATACATGTATGAAAATTTTGTTCAAATTTCAACATCTAATAATTCCTGAAAATTCTAAACACCAACAGTTCCCCTTTAACACATTGGTGACCTCCTTCAACCCTCCATCAGTCCCTTTTTCAACCTTCCCTCCTCCTCCCACCCACACCTCATCCTTTTTATCCACCCTCTTTCAACATCATCGAAAGCTCCGCATAAAGCAAGCAGAACGCAAAAAACCATTCGACCACTACGTTTATCTCATTCTACCATTTACATTTACATTTACCACCCCCAACCCAACTCGCACACACATTTACACAACCCACCCATTTACCCCCTCACAATATTTCTGTTTGCCGCACTACATTACCGCGGAATCCAGTCAGAGTTGAACACTTACGAGAAAGCAGATAGATCAACCAGAATTTTTGATAAGAGCTTCTACATTATATTTCTAATATTATTATATTTCCCCTTAATTTTAAGGGTAAGCATAACAAAACTGAAATCACATGCATACAAAGTGCATGGACCGCTTTCATCAGTTTTCTATTCTTGTGGGTCGCGACAGCGAAATACATCAACGACGTTTAAGTTCCAATCAGGCACTATTTCAAAACCTTTCAGGAGAAAAAATCCTCACTTTCCCAGAAATTGAACTCACTGCTCCCTTATCATTAAGCGAGCTCCTAATCATATAAACCACCAACCCACTAGAGCATTTTATCTTTGGTCGAGCACTAAATTGTGGTTTTGTAAACTTAGAGATAAAATTCTGACATCATAAGGTCTCGAACTTAAGATCTCATAATCATCAAATAGACAATAGCCTATACCCACTGACCCACACATCATCCATAGAGCTCTATTAAATTATCGATAAAACATCCTTTTATATCCATCTCTTCGTGTTATATAATGTTCTTGTAAGACTATACTTGCTTAAATTCGGGAGAACCTCTTAAGTATTGCGATGACATATGAGATAAAATATGATAAATCGGAACGTATGAGCGGGTCAGTATCAACTCTGTTGCTATTGTACATAGTCTGGGGAGAACACGCCATGGAGCCCACCAGTCGATGGGAACGCCGGTCATGAGAGAGTGGTATGCTTCCTGCTCTAGTGGTAGTCGCAGTTCGACACAGTGAATCAGAGACAAGCCATCATAAAACCTTTTTTTCCTAACATCTCTCTCTCTCTCTCTCTCTCTCTGTCTCTTGCTCGGGGGTTGTGGGTGGTGAATGAGATAGAAAATACGGTGGTAACTGATGACGAACCACATCACCAGCGTGGAAACTCACCCTCACCAATTTATGATCATTCTTTTTTTCCTCCACCCTATGTACCGGTATACATAAGAGGAAACTCCCTCATTCCACCCTCTTCATTCAATGAAACATTCACTAATACACTCCATTGCATGTATAGATATACACTTCTTCCCCTATTTTCTCCATTTCTAACGCGGTATATTGTCTCAGTTGTGAGAACATCATCCCCAGACAGAGCACTGTTGCCGCGAAAGAGTAGAAGAATGATAAGCAATACATTGCGACCAGTGGCGTAGTTTAAGGATGGTAAAAATGGTAATTCTTAAATTACAGGCATACAATTTCATTATTAAAATTGTGAAAAGCGCCCGAAAAGTGCTTTTTGAATATTCTTCAGCAGAAGTGTCCGTGGAATTCCATTGGAAATTCCACTGAACTGTCCAATAATTCTCCGTTTTAAATCAAAATTTGAAAAATATCAAAATTTCGGTGTTTTCCCAATTGAACTCCCTCTTTTGCCCTAGGCTCAACACACCTAACTACGCCTCTGATACCGACTCTCAATTCAGGGGAAAAATCCACTGGATACACTGTGATAAATAGAAAAAGACTTTTCATACTATGCAATCACTCTTTCCCTTTCACACCCTTGCAGTCAGCCTAGTAGTCTGTCTCCAACTCAACCCTCTATGACTCATACTATGAGAGAAAACTCCTCAACGCAATCGCCATGACCGCCAACAAGGGGAAGGTATAAATTTATCCACACAGACATACACCACAAGAAATCATCCCCACAAAGAGTCGGGCGCACACTATGTACTAGCAGCATAAATAAAAGTTATATCTACAATTGGGTTGTTGGGGGCGTGTATAGACGTGCAACGTATACATATTTTGGGGATTCATGTTGGAAGAGTATATTGGGTTGTTAGAGGGATGTTGGTCGGGTTGTTAGCTATAAAACACTACAGGGTGACACATGCTTCGATAACAGACCCTTAATTTATATCCACCAGTCTCTGGGATGCACTTTCGCAATGAAATATGGGTGGGAACATTCAAATGAAGATATAACCAATTTTTCATATTCATGCACCAGGCTTTCTCGACACCGCGCGCAAAAAAGACACTCAAACAAAACACTTATGGTATAGAAAAATGTATTGTTGCAAAAAGTGTGACAATTAATCACAATAAAATCAAATTCGATTAATACAACATGACATACGATCTGCATAATTGTGATTAATACATTTTTCATACATTCCCATAATGTTTTAACTATAGATACACTTCTTTGCAAAGTGCTCTAACGATGATCTGTATGAAAAAATAACATGGCAAATAAATCATTCTCACTATACTCATTTATAATTATTTTCATAAAATCGTTACATATAGTCATACATATTCCCATTTTCTAAATCTATTTACATATTCTGGTTGGCTTTGACCTTAAAGGCCGTACGTGATGGTGTAGTTTATATAGGCTCTTCTCACTTTATAATTCTCTCTAACCGAATCCCCAGCGTCAATTGCAGTCGTATATGTGTCGTGGCTTTCCTATTCCTAAAATTCTCATTTTATTATTATCGCTCCAGTTTATTGCAGTGTATAAGTGGTGTGCGTTTGCGTGTATTGTATTTTCTAAAAACTCATCCAATATGTGTTTATTATCCATGTAGACATATTTTTCTTTTTTATATTCCACTTCTAGGTCTAGTCAAAACATCGAAACAACAATAATAATAGAAAAACTAATAATATAAATTTTATATCATATCGCTTATGGCGTCTCACAAAGGCGCAACGTCCTCTTGAAAATTGCAATAAGACCGTGTTTCTGACAAAATGTTTGAGTATAAAATATAAAATCTTTTTTTTCGTGCCATGCAGCCTTCAATGGCCACCCTGTAGCACAGAGTTTATGACACTCTGTCTCACACTTGTACACCACATAGCGATATTAAGTATATGAAAATTTCGACGGATAGAATGATATCCATCACACAGTAATCTGTCCATCTCTCTTTCGCAGTGAATGAGTATTGAGGCGCGAGTTTCCTTCATAACACTGTGTGTTTACTTAGCATATTGCAATTGTATTTGTTGGGTCATAGAGTTTTAGTAATTCGGTAGTATATGAAGGAGATAGCAAGATAAATTCTCATCCCTCCTACTCATTCACACACAAAATTCGCGTGTTTAATGAACATTTTCATCTATACTTTTCCCTCTATCTGTCCTCCTTCCACCACCCATTGCCATCCTATGAACAAGAGAGTAAAGTAAATATGCTAGAAATCAACTTACACTGTGCAATATTGACAGATAAAAAAGAGCAGAAAAATTCACAACGATTACTAACAGTGTACTTAGTAGTCATATCCACGCTGTTAGTCTCTCTATATAATGTAGCTTGCGTTTCATTTTATATACTCATCGGCGTACACAAAACATTATATACCGACTACACGATGCTATTATATTTTAGATAGAAGATACATTATATATTCGCTGTGCATGAACAACAGGGTGTTTACAAAGATTTCTCCTTTTTATTTCTTTTACTTTACGAAATCCACAAATCTAGCAACATTCAAATAAATTACCAGTTGTTAGATCTTGCCAAATATGCACTCTTAGAAAATGGACGCACATTTCCTCGAAAGGGTTGTGCTGCATTCTCAGCAAAGAATATTACCAACTCACATAATCACCCTATATTTCAACACACTTCAACTCTATATTACCAACCAGTGAAGAAGAGCTGGGAGGCTGAGGGGTGCTGACATAACCTTAAGCATTTTTCTTTTCGAAACATAAAGAGAACACAGATATATACAGCGTCATACACAATGTGTACACCATTCTATATGTATGATAAAGAACACGTTTAGAAATCCCCAAATGAAAGTTATATTTTCCACAAAATGCTTTCTCTACCAACCGCAAAGAAATTCCCAATAGTAAGTTCATTCGACAAAAATATCCCAGGACAAAACCTTAGGAAATACCAAAATGTGAAGCCCTCATTCGAAAAAAAGGGGGAGTTTGGTGATGATAAAGTATTTCATTTCTTTTGCGATCGTATGGCTTGAAGGTTAATTTCGAACGGACAAACAGGCAAACGGCACACGTAGACGGATTGTAGAACTCTCCTTATACACTATCGTGTAGTTAAAAGTTATTGCCAAGACGCTGTGTTGGCAATATAAAAAAGAAACTAAGGACTCTCTTCCACAAATAGTCGAGCAAACATGGAAACATTTTATGCTACTCTTTTTTTTTCTCTCCAATAATGTTATTTTTTACCCAAAAAAGAAACACAACAAAAAAAGAGGGGGGTATACGCAAATATTTGCGGTCGTGCAAATATTGTATCGCACTGTCGCCGCCGTAGGCTAAATCAGCGCTATAGTCTCTATGGAGACCATAATAATGACGTCACTTGTATATCCAACAGCTATTAACAGCCTCATATCTTGCGAATACATATATTTTATGATAAATTCAAGCCAGACGGGTAGTTAAAGAGCAAATCCACCCTTCCATTAGGACGTGAGTACGTTAAGAAAACGCTAACCTCAGCGTCAGTCTATCTACAGGTTAGCCAAGTCTTGTTTCTCCAGAAAACTTCGTTGTATCGTCCGATAGAATTTTAATAAAATACAATTTGGACGTAGTTTCAACTGATAAATTCTGTTGAACATTTTAGAGAAAATATCATAAAATTACAGTACAACCAGCCCGAAAGAGAACACCCACAATTCAACTGTATACAATTTCATATATATAATCGAACCATTATAGTTATATTATGAGCATATAAGACTATATACACTTCCACACTATACAGATATACAGTGACCGCTCACTGGTGTATATAGTATAGCAAAAGCAAAGCATATATCATAATCTTATATCTCTTGGTAGTATACTTCGTAGAAACACTACAAAAATTATATATATCTAGTGAAACTATAAAGAAAAAAACTAAGATATA
>CAKKOB020000303.1:28185-40834 GCA_918844115.2 Phlebotomus perniciosus | reverse complement strand
AAAATCAATTCAAATAGAAACCGACTCTTCCAAAAATACACTGAGCTCGATTAGCATATCATAATTTGTCACCATATATTTCGTTGACCTTCAAATCACAGAATTTATTAGTATACGTTGAGATCCAAATAAGCATAGCCATAATTCTCAACTACACATCAAACTGAATGAGCTATTGCCAGTGGACTTTCTCAATGTAATAATAATTTATACGTGATTGCAATATCTTCCAATTTAGATTAAGTTGTAGCCTAATCACAAAATAGGCGCTCTATAGTTGGAGAAAAATTCTTTGGAGAAGCAAAATATCAAAAGTGATCGATCTTCGTCACTGTCTTAGCAGATTGATGGCGATCTAGCTGGTGTGTATACTTTTCAAGATTCCCAAATAAAATTTACTTGTCAATTTCTCTTGTACTCTCAAACATACTTGCGCAAAGTGCTAGCTTCGCCCCAGTTAGTTTTTATACATTTGCACACATACATACATCATTTTTCTTCCTCTTTTTTCTGTTTATTTTTCCAATCTTTCTTCTTATACTATACATATTTTTTCAGGCTTTCCACTTTGTTCATGTGAATGTTTTATGCTTCTTTCAGTTCAAACATGAACATTTATACCTGCGTATCCAATCTCATTGCTACTAACTTCTTCTTCTTCTTATGTAGTAGTGTTAAATTAAACACCTTCTTCGGCTCATATCTCTATCCATACTTTCTATGTATCTCGCCACACTCTACACACCTTTCATGCGGATCTCTCGCCACTGACGATCATCTCGCCAGTCGCGCCACACTCCCTTACATTTTCTCAATATCGATATGCTGTACAGTGAAAAAAAATCATACACATAGCCATGTAGGATAAGAATGAGCTCTAAATTTTTGAATCTGTACAGTAAACTTGTACTTGTATTAAAACACTGTGATGACGATGATATGACGGCTAGCATCAGTGCCAGAGATCCACGTTTATTTGGCTCGCCTCTCCTCGAGTTCAGCGTGAACCAGTGGAGATGCCTCATTTATAATACATTCTCACAGACGATACGTAACGAAAAACCACAAGAATACTACACTGTTAACGCAAAATTGAAGAAGCCCCGGTCTCTAAGAATAAATCACTTTTGTTGATGCTACACTCTAACGGATTTATACAATTTCATGTAATTTCTAGTAAAAACAAATTGCTCTTAGATTAATATACCTTTTTTTTACTACCATACATCTTCCAAGAAAATTCTCCCATTCACTGAGAACAAGAACTTCATTTTGAACATCATCATCAATATGATACAGAATATGTCATGGCTTTGATGGTAAAATATATAAAGCAAGAAATTACAATTCTATCAGTAAAAGTTTCAAGCTTAACTTATTAGTAACTTAAACTACAATAATTCAATTCAAACCAAGAGAATGTTGAGAGTATGTTCTGCTTTGGGAAATTTGCATCATGTCTTGAAGCTTCACGAACCAGGGGAGGATCATGACCTCTCAATTATCTATTCCGCTTCGTTAGCATAGTTGAGGTCTTTGGATTGCAAAACTCTTGAAAAATTTGTTACTGACGCTATACATTCGCCATGCTTTTTCCACCATACACGTGATCTTTTTACGAGTGAAACAGATGAGAACTATGAACTGTGTTCGAAAGTCAAGAGTGAAAATAAAACACACCAACTTAACTTTTAGATTGCCAAATTCTATTATTTCCCCTATTTTTTTTCTCTGAATATGATCTCAAGATAGAGGTGAACCACAACAATTCGTGAACTTTCAAATTTACATTTTGTGTTTCAAATTCTTCCCGCATTATAATCCTTAAGATCATGCAATACCTACATAATATTGTGTTAGTCTAAATAGAAGTTTCATCATATTTCATTAGACTATACATCGAATATCACCAAGTGAATGCTACTGGGCTTATAGTCTCTGTGTTTTTTTTTCTTCTTAAGGTGTAGCAAGATCAAAAGAGTCTCAACCTTTTTCGACACACAATTCTCCAAACAATTAAAAATGAAACCTCATCCAAATGATATTGGATTTAGATCATTCGCATTTGAAATCCAGATCATCTCACAAAAAAATCAACAATACAATTATATATATTTTGTATACATTCATTTTATATTTACTACAAACTGAAAATGTGAAATGTACGTGACTGTACGTCGCCAGTGGTTTTCCCCACACCCACCCGTTGCTTCTACCTTTTCGAGAAACTATTAAAATTTGTGTTTCACAAATCTACTTCCACCCGTTCAAGTGAGAGAGGAGAGATTGTCTTCAATTTTCTCTCTGTGCATTGTGCGGTTTATAGTATTAAAGAAAGTGTTTACTGACCGAGATTTCAAATAACTTTTCGAATGTACAGGTATAACGAACTTCACGAAAAAGTAAAAAAAAAAAAAAAATAAATGAAAATAAAAATCATAAAGCTACACATATTTTTGCGTGGCACAGCGCAAAGTCACGAGAAACAGCGGAAAAAGAACCATGAGGTTCAAGAGATGGATTGTACAAGACATAACTTCCGTTACACCCTTTTGTTACTATAAAGTGGCGCAAATATCCCATATAGAATTCCTTTCAAATTCCATAGATACCAATCATTATGTCTTCTGACCGCAATTCACATATTTCCTGTTTCTTTTTCCTCCTGCTTCCTCTCTCTCCTTCGTCACTCTATCTCTCACTTCATTCTCAAATGCTACACAATCCCTGAAATCCTTAAATGTTTATCACCTCTCATATAGAATTTATAGCATCGGTAAATATATATTAAAGCCGGGAGGTGGAAGAAAAACTTTAGACTATACGAATGAATGACAAAATGGAAATAAATTTTTGCACACATTTTTCCAGAGTGTGAAAAGGAAATTTCCGGAATTTACCAAATTTTGTATTATGGGTCTTAGAATTCCCCACAAAAACCTTCATATTGCCATAAGCTAAATGAGTGCAGTGACTTTGCGGGATGCCCCGACACGTTGAGTCTGAGGAGTGGGGAGGGTTATTGTGTTGGTAAAGTTGTTCAGTGAAATTATTATAAAAACTACCTTTAGTCAATCCTATGATCGACTTTAGGGGGATCTCCAAAAACCCGAAGTCTCTATATGCAACCATTCGGCCCCTAGATCGAAACAGACAGACACAAATGCATAAACGGCAGGACATTTCCTACTAGTTTCAAAAGAGTGATTGTATAGTATTTCCCTTACGCGGTTGGAAAAAAGATCATTAACTTTATTTGTAGGTCATTGCTATTAATAGCAAAAATCATTGAAAACATGAGGATATGTCTCACTAAAAATTCAATCACTTCCGTGATTTCAACATAAGATTACATAGATACACACCACAAATTATCCTAAAAATAGCCATTTGACTTCTATCTTCCAAATGATCCAAACTTTTTCTGAAGCATCCCAAAAACATCCACTCAACATTCTCTTGTTCTCAACTCTCGTCTCCCGTGAAAAAAATTGCATCAACTTTTATGTATAAGCAAGGAGTCACTACAGAGCAGACGTCTTTGGGAACTTTTTTTTCTTGTTAGTTTAATGTCTCTTTCCCAATTTTATGACCCGTATTTTATTTTTAGTTACAAGTGAACAATTTTTCTTTCGATATCTTCTCTACACAACCCCTCCAAAAAGAAATCCCTCAAGCGCTACACACAGCCAAACGAAAGACTCTTCATAAAACTTTTGCTCAACTTCCTGGCGACTAACCTTGAATCCTACATACACCTCACATTACCTATCTCTTCTCTGGGTTCAATGTAATTTTCATACAGCGTTCAGCTACTTCTTCACACTGTTTGATTTTCTTTCATATCCCCTCTCTCACTCTAACATCTCTTGTACGCTTCTATTTTTTCCCCATCTTTTCTCTCGTTATTTAAAGAGGTCCAGAGAGCTACCAAAAAACCATTGGCAAAAAACCATCAAGAATCCAAGCGAACAGAGAAAAAAAAAGTTGCGCGAAAGAGAGATAGAAGGAGAGAGTCAACCAACCAACAAACGAGTGAAACAGTCTCGCAAAAACAGTGCAAGATCAATAAGAGTTTTATAAAAACAGAGAATATAGGGTTTGTTTTTACATCTCGTCGTCGTCACCCCCTGACTCTGTATCCCGTGTGACTCTATCTCTGACGTCTATATATATAACATCATGTATAGATACTACTTTTATATCCATATATACATCAGCTGTCTCACTCTATGCCATCTGACTCTGCAGATTCGATCGCACAGTCTCTCTTGCTCACTCCCAACTCTCAGCGCCATCAAGCGTATAATGTGTTTGACTGTATACGTGAAATGTACATTCGGGAGGCACTTGGCGTTTATTTCCCTCTGCACACACTGTACATGGCCATTGTACATAAAATATAATGTACCATATATATCTACATCTATGCTATATACACCAAATACGCTATAAAACTCCCAGAGAATCATGGAAGTCTCAATATTCAACAAACATACACATAGTCTCTCTTTCACACCACTGCAAATGTCCTCAAATAGCTCAAGAGTGATAGAGATGGTAGAATAATTGGGATGAGAGAGAGAGAAAAAGACGACGCCATAAATTCAATAAAACGACAACTATATATGTTTCCCTCCGTATCCACGCTATAAATGCTATTGTATACATCGTTACGTAGCACCACATAAGAGAAGAGCTGGCGACTATGCGAGCGTATATGTGTTGCTTATGCTACGTATGAGAGAGGTACCTTGCCTTGCCTTGTGATAACGTAATAAATAAAGTACACTCTCTCGCTCCGTAGAGCGACAGCGCACAGCAGAAACGGCAGTAAAAAAAGAAAAGTTCAACTTCCAACTTCACGAAAGAAGTATATATACATGTATGGATTGAATTTTTTTCTTTCCTCTCTTCCTTTTCTTTTTTTCTTTATACTCTTCTCTTCGGTGTTTCGTGTCGTTTTTCTGGCTGCTTCTTTTTTTGTTGCTCCTCATATCTTCGTGTCTGTTCTCTCTCCCTTTCTCACCCACCACACTCATTCCTCCATCTCTCTCACTCGATGCTATACCTCTTCTCGCTCTCCTCACTTTTATTCCATTCTATATACACCCCTCTCTCGGTTCGCTCAATTTTCCTACCCAGGAGAGTCTGAAACATCTCTTCACACTCTCTCATGTTCTCATATATGTACTCATTCTAAGCAACGCGGCAATGGCCAAATTGCACTCGGTATCTGAGAAAGAGACAATAGTCGAGAGGTGCCACTCTTTCTCACCCCAAAACACCTCTCTCAATAGACCTAGGTAGTTTTGACTACGATATATAGAAAAAAAATTCCAAAGCTACGTCAATATCCCAACGAAAATCGATTAGAACGCAGTTCCCGCGTCGCGGTTAATACTTTCCGAAGTCCAATATACTCAAAGTATGAATTATATATTGCACTTACCCTTGATCCATACGGTCAACAGGTTGAGGTCCTCCCATCATATGTCCAGGCCCCATAGGTCCAATGGGGTGACCAGGACCATGGCCGAACGGCGATCCGGGCGGCATACCGAACTGTGGTGGTCCACCGAAGCCACCAGGTCCACCTGGTGACGCGAAGTGTGGTCCACCCCCGAATGCCGGACCCGAGCTACCCGGCCTTCCATACTGTGGACCACCGGCCGATGGAGAGCCAAATGGTCCACCTGGCCCGGGTCCCGGTCCATTATACGGCGGACCCGCTGAATTGGGTGGTGGTGGGAAGCCAGCACCACTAACATTCTGCGGTGGTCCCGGACCTGGGGTGGAGGAGCCCGAAGGTGCCGGTGATGCTGTATATTGAGGCGTGTTGGAGCCGGGTGGAGGACCCTGATAACCAACTGATTGACCACCACCACCGCCGCCACCACCGCCACCAGCACCGCCACCACCTCCGCCTCCCCCACCACCCGCAGGTGAGCCCTGGCCCGCAGACGGAAACACTGACACAGGACCAGTGAATGAATTAGGGCCGGAAGGGGTGAAACCACCCCCAGATCCGGATGTCTGGGTTTCTGGACCTGGGGGTGCACCTTTCCACGTCGCCCCAGAGTCCTCCAGCGTGCTAGGCAAACTCAATGGCGGCCCAGCAGCCACTCCGCGACGGCTCAAGCCTGAAATAACATAAGAAATAAACATAGTTATACTACGTACAAAAACTAACAATAAAGAATGTTATTTTTTAAATTACTTATAAAAAAAATTAAGGATTTAAATTATTCTGTATTGTTTAACAAAATATTAGTCAGGGATTAGTCAAAAAAATTATTTTTTTTATTTAATTCATGCAGAATATCTTTTTCAATTGAACTTTAAGCCGATAACCCACGAGCGTTTTTGGTAAGTGAAACAGCGCATTGATTTGCAAGAATTATTGCCTTTTGATCTATGGGTCAAAAGCCATCTCCAAACTCTTTTGCAAACTTTTCGGCCATATTTAAACAACTTTTAGAGCAGCTGCATTTTCCTAACTTTGATTATTCCCATGTTCTTCCACTTTGATATTTGGAAAGCGACATCTGTTGGCAAAAATTCTGCTACAAAAACAGCACGACTAAGAAAATTTTCGCTGATTTATTCAATGCATTGCCTAAGTGTTTCTATTCTACTAGCACTCATGCAACTGCGCATATCAATGTGAGACAGATGATGTTGTCTTCGAGGTAATGCGCTTTCTTATTGATTGAGATTAAGTATCTCAATCAATCTAATACTACTTAAGTATCTCTTATTGAGATACCTAGGAAGAAATAAAGTGTCAGGTTTTGAATAAAAAGTGCAAATGTTTCTGATTATTAATGAAATAATCAGATAATAATAAGTTAAGTAACTTATTTTTTTTAGCATTTGTATAGATTCTTATATTCTTATGTATAGACAAAATATAAGTAACATATAGACGAAATCCCTCCTCATGAGCTATCGATTAATGATAATATTTACAAACATTCCTAGTGCTTGCTGATAGCAAATAAAACACGTGAAATGAACACTCAAAGCATCGACTGCAATATACCGAAAAATTGCCAAAATATATGTGTTAGAAAAAAGATCTTCAGAAACAAATAAAACAAATTAAGTTATATCTTTCCAAATACTCTACCACGTCATAGAAAATGTTAAGCATTACAATTAATATTTTTCTTCTTCCGCATTGATCCAATACAGAAAACCTCGAAATCTACAGAACAGCGATTTTTATCAATAGATTGATAACTCTATTTCACAATTTTGTATTTATATAAAGCACATTCGTGCTTTTGAAAAATTTGCTCTAATTCACGTGAAAAATATATTCATCCACTCTCCAATTTTGTCGACGACTTTACAGAGAATTTTTGTCTTTGCTTTAG
This sequence comes from Phlebotomus perniciosus, assembly GCA_918844115.2. Classification (NCBI taxonomy): domain Eukaryota; kingdom Metazoa; phylum Arthropoda; class Insecta; order Diptera; family Psychodidae; genus Phlebotomus; species Phlebotomus perniciosus. The sequence goes on along the minus strand of CAKKOB020000303.1, from coordinate 33,452 downwards.
GAACAGGTGGAAGAGTGCGAAAATGTGTTCATTTCACGCATTATATATTTTTTGCAGAAATAACTAGTACAAAAAAGAGCTGAAAAATGTATTTGGCAATACAATGTATGATTTGGATGTGACTTTCTCTAACCTAACATTCCTTTCTCAGGTGTATTGAGAAAGAGCGGAGAAGAGGTCCTCCTTTGCGGGAACGTTTTTAAGTAATCCGTGATGAACGATTAAAGTTTACCAAGATAATTTTGAGAGACACGGTGAAAAAAGAATATCTTTTCAACCGTTTTCACATAATCCACTCTTGCACATACACACACATAGACATCTTCGTCAGACACGTCTTGCTTTTAGCTTCACCAATTTTTTCTTTTATTTCTTTTTTACTGAGAGATCACTTCTCCTTTGCAGTTCTTATTATTTTTCCTTATGGAATTTTGCCATTTAATTGTCAACTGACATTCCACCCTGATACACAAAATTCATATTGGACAAGTGTGCGGTGACCACTTTGGATTTTCACTGTCCTGTTTGTATCCAATGTCAATTGGCCGGTTCGCAGCAACCGGATACTGATATGTCATGCACAATACTTCCATCGATTTTTATCGTTTGCCAAAACCAAACGTTTCTTCACAGAAAGAAAAAAAATAACTCACTGCTCCGCGAAGCAGATTTCTGCTCAACACTCTTATGTGCACTCTGTGCCACAATTCTTTATCAATTCATTGCATATTTGGACCTTGTCTAACTTTTTCTCGTCATGATTGATTAGGTCTCTCAATTGAGCACAATCACTACATATAGTACTCTTCGATAGCCCTTTTTTGGAAGATAATGCCCAAAATCACTGTTTACCACAATATTTTTTATTTTAAATTTTCAGAATGATTTTTGATTTTACTGAAGAACTATTTGAATGCCTATTTCTGTTGCATGAAATCTGTGAGAGTATGTATTTTCAGGATGACTTATTTGTGAGCACAAATTGAAGGGAAGAAAAATTTGGTAACCAGAAAGACCGTTTTTGGTAATAATTTCTTCGCACTCTCCCTCTTTTTCGAGCAATTTCAGGTAATTTCTTCCCTCACGCACTACATCTCTCAAATATATCCCTGTATTATATTTTTTTAATGGTCTGCCTTTTCAATCTCACTGGTAGTATATTTTTGGTGAATTGCAAGAGACTCTCTTTCTCTTTGAAAAATTCACTCCTTCACGAAAAACACACGAAAATTTTCACTGCCGGTGGGCAACAATCGAGCGCAAGAGGCAATTGTACAGGGGCGGAACTCCAAACATTTATGTGAAACAGGGTTTTTATATCACTTCACATTGATATTTTTGACGAAAAAAACATTTATTAACCACACAGAACATCTATTATGACGATTTTTCCACAAAAAATATCTCTTCACGACTGTTCACACGGCAAACGCTTCTCCTGCGATGTCTTTTTCATCATCAGACACACAACTCCACGACGACGCCATGACAATATTTGATTCTTTTTTCGGGACAGTGTGAGTCGCTACTTCTGAGCACGAACTTGTGAGCCGACACACAATTTCTCGGCGTCACCATCAAACGATTGCTAGCCGAGTGGTAAAATGTCATGATTCGCTTATGCTTGAACATTGTACACCTCTACCGGTCACTAGTGCAAACCACTTCCCTCCACTATCAATCTGTCAAGCAACATTTCCAAAAAGTTCGCTTTTACCCCAGATATCAGGACTTTTTTTGTAATTCTATACATATACATGCATACAATATCGGAAAACACACCCTGGGAAACCTCGAGCCACCCGAAATGCACAAAAAATCAGCCTCGACTACGCATGAATCAGGGAAAAAAACTGTCCATCAGTTCTGCATGTCACTCACAGAATACCTCTAATGTGATTATGCATCCCACACCCAGAATTCATGTACAACTCAATGTACAAATTTCAAATAGAAAATTTAAATCCCCTCCACATAATGCAATATTTAATTAAAGGAGAAATAAAAAATTAAATTTGCTTTATATACTCTCTGCAATTCGTCGATGGTGTGACGATGGTGTGAGGTGAATATTTACTTTTATTGCACCTACCATAGCCACATACATACAAATCTTTCTTTCCTTGCATACACTTTTGAAATATTCACGCACACTCATGAGCGCCCACAAAATCGTATACACACGGAAGCTCCTGAACGCGGTTACGCGCTTTGCAGTGTGCTTCACGATCAAATGTTGAAAGCACACAGGGTTCATGTATGGAAAAATATTAGGTTGAAGACTGAAATATAATACCTCAAAGGTTTCATACCCAAAATATACTATTTCACTATTTTACGTTTAAAATGAAACAACTTTTCACAGATAACATACAAATGCAATGGAAATACAATTCGTCAACATTTTTTAAAAAACTTTTCATGAAATGCTCATAGCGTCTCATAGTGATATTTCGACGGTATTTTCTATGCTGTTTAAAAAATGCGTTTTATCATTTTTCTGTGCTGTTATTTTTTGCTAATCTTCTACGCTAAGCGCAGGCCTGTCGAGGCCCCAAAGCAAATGCATGCAAAAACTTAAAGTATTCTTACTGATTAGGGTAAGTATTGCTATTTGTTAATTTTGCTATTTGTAATTATATATATACTGACTTAAATTTTACTTACTTGCCTGCAGTTAGGATCCTGAAAAAAGATATGTTAAATGCAATTTTCCTCGGTAGTATAGTGGCCAGTAACCAAAATACATGAAATATTTACAGTAATTACTCAGATACATATATTAAGTAAAATCATTGACTTGTCTTACCTGTAATTGTGTCCGATTTCCCTTGATTTATACAGCCTTTTTTATCCCTCGGTTAATACATCAAGCAATTTAGTTCTTTGCAAGCATAACGTGCCAGGCGTAGTTTAACCTTTTTACCAACCAATTTCCAATTAATAGTTGCGACATCCCTCTATTTTAGTTTTTATAGACATACTGCAAAGGATCACTGCTGGTTTCCATACAGTAAGTCCCCGGTATAGTGCCATTCGCCTATAGTGACATACCAATAGTGCACTTGCATACTTTCAGGAGTTAAAATGAATACTCATCAGTCTCTCAAGTATCTCTGGACACCTGATCCACTACATATTTTAACATTTATAAACATAATAACATAAATTGATTGAGAACGTTTCATTTAAATTGGCGCTGAAATACGGTCACACTTCGACTCTACTCTCTACCATCAAGTATCCACTGAAAAGCAAATTGCATAATATCCCGATGTAACCACGGAGAAACCCAGCTGGGGTCAGTGTCTCACAGTGGTTCACCATTGACCGCCCATTTCATATTGGCAAAAGCGCAACCAATGATGGGATTCTGCTTCACATTTTCACACACTTACTGTTACCAGGATATTCAGGAATTTGATTATTTTACCTGTAAATTTAAAAGAAAAAAGGAGTTCTCAATAATACAATTTTATTTAATAAAATTTCAAAGCGCATCATAAGTTTCTTCCAAAGCTGACTTATAAGAGTTGTGATTCTTTTGTGGCGCACAAGAATGTGCTAAAATTCAGTTTTAAATACGAATATTGATGGAAAAGAATTATAGCGCGCCATAAGTCTACTGAAGAGACTTATCACGCGATGCCTTATAAACTATTGTCGAAAATAGCGACATCTGTGTTTAGAACGAATAAAAAAAATTGTATATGCTGTTTATTTTCGGCTAGCTATGAGCTGGGTTAGGTATAAAACGTCCGTACAATACTCTGATAACTTGAGTTGTTATCCTAATTAGTCGGCTCAAAGATAGCAAAGTTTCTTGGCTTCCGGTTTACATAATCATTTCACTGAAATTTTCATGTGAATTGTTGAAAAGCAAAATTCTATCTAAGCACGAAGAATATGAGAACTTCTGCTGAAGTATAAAGTTAAGGGCAGCAATATTATGTGATCACCAGCCAAGTACAGTCATCTCATCAGCTCGACAAATCCGCTCCCCAGAAGAGCCTCACCGGGAGTTTGGGGATTTTTTTTAACAGAAAAAAGTCTATATGTATATAAAGCGCTAGTCATCCCTATATACTCATTTTCTGCTATTTACTAACATAAATTATGTATTTCATTATAACCTATACTTTTGGGGCGCTATGTAGCCAACACTATGTGCACCGCGCACACGTAGTGTATAATAATTTTATAAGAGGCGCATCAAATATAGACGACAAATTGCGCATGTGTGCATTCAATTCAATATAAAACCTCTCCATGCTGATGCTCCCTGTACATAAAATCATTCTATGTATACTTTTCATCGGGCATATAATCCTTGTATTAGTGTGGTGTGTCGAGCATTATTGTGCACATAGAACTCGTATAGAGCTATATATGTATTTATAACGAAAGGTATAAGAGTAGAGATTATTGCATTGATTTTTATTTTAATTCTAGAGGCAAACTCAGGAAATTACCAATGAAATCTCCTGCCTCTTGCCTGAAAATTCATTTAGCCATAGTGAATGCAAAAAAAAAATCAACTAAATTCATCCCCATTGATTGGCACCGTATATCCAGGCGCACATTGCCATCCTATTGCATTCAGTTCTTTCTGTTTTGGTCCTTCGTGATGGTGTAGCAAAAAAAAAAAGACAACTCCCCAAAAATAAACTATTTGCATACTGTCGATTTTGAAGTGGCAAAAAAATAAAAAAATAAATGCCAAAAAGAGACGTTTAAAGAGCAAAAGGAAAGGCAAACCGAGGTTCGATCTTCAAGACGCCACCATTGGACTCACAAGTGCTTCGGTGGAGACCTCTGACTCAGTTGAGATCAATGAAACAGGTTTTTGGTCACTTTTGGCGGGAAGAGTGTGATTAGTAACGTCCACACCAGGGTCATTTGAATGTGAAATAATGAGAGAGTTGAGGAAGCACTCAAGCAGAAAACCAGATGCACTCCTTTGTCAACACTTCCCAATTTAAAAATTTTTGTTTTTCTCATTTTTTTTTCATGAAAAATTCCATCAGTCGCGTAACCACACAGAAATATTGAAGAGACAGAAAACATTGTAAAGAATCATTGAAAATTCTCACATTGCGACAATGCAAAAAATCGATAACTCTGTGGTGGGTGGCTCTTTTGCTCTCCCCCTCCCCCCTACCATCCCTCATCAACCCAACCCACAAGTCCGCTATAAATGATGATTCTGACGATGACTATCATCTCACAATGATGACGACGTGGATGTACATAAGGTGGAGTGGGCA
>CAKKOB020000303.1:0-21261 GCA_918844115.2 Phlebotomus perniciosus | reverse complement strand
AAAGTTCATCCGACCACCGCTAGTGGCGCTAAAGTCAACAAGAAATTTTTGAAAATTCAAAGACGTAATAAAAACTGATCAATTTTCTTGGCATAATCTGTAAGAATTCCACGTTCGCAATCTAGGATTGCCACTCGTTTTGAACTTTTCTTTTCAATGCTTTTACTCGCCCGAAATCAATCATGAAATTTTTAGTTTCAAAGCCCGATAAAACCCATTAGAAAACCCCATGAAAAACTGCCTCTTCTTCTCCAGACCCGCCGACATTCCCGAGGTGATGTGGTTCGAAGAGGGAAACGACCTGATCCGCAGCTGTGCTGCCTTGTCCTCCGCCCTGGGCATGCAGAAGTCCTTCAGCACGAGCGACATCGCCCAACTTCCACTCCCCGAATCCCACACGCACCACCTCAGACACTCTCACGCCGTGTCTGAGCTGGCGCTCAACTCACTGCAGCGCTGCGGTTACATCCTGGACCATCCACGCCTCGAGCACACCTCACGCTCCTGCTCCACGTGGGTGGCCGTCGGCGAGCTGGCGTCCACATCGCAGCTCCCATCGCCACACGGTGGCCACACCAACACCCTCCCCTCGCTGGCGGCCAACACACCGCCGCCGCCAGCCTTCACGGCCGCCGATCTCATACGCTCCGTGAACAAGAAGGTGCGCCAGAACTACATCCGACGTCGCCTCCTCACGACCTATCGCGCCCTCGAGCGTCTCTCACAGAGCGAATTCAATCTCGATCGGTTGGAGGCTGTGGCCGCCGCGGCGACAGTGTCCGCCGGCCCGGGGCCAACGGAACTCATTGTGCCGCGACTGCCCAAGCCACCCGTCTGTCCCACCGTCACGATCGCGGACGACGAGAGCCAGACGGTGAACCAAATCTCATGTCCGAGTCTCAAGCGCCAGATTAATATTACTCTCAATCGAAATATTACCATGTACGACATTGAGCGCGATCGCGGGAAGCCCCTGTCCAAGTACGAGCGCAACATGATGATCTTCAACTGGTTGCACTCCCTGGACGAGACGGTCGGTGATGACGAACAGCAGTGACCGCAGTCGCGATCGTCAAACACCGGAAAATCTACAAACTAACAGCTAATGGCCAAGGGACATCTCATTCGATCAGAAAAAAATTTACACTTATACAGGTGACTAAAATTGGTTTGAATTTTTGCAAAAGAAAAGCATTTCGATAAAGATAATTTTTTGCACTGATCGAAATGGTTTTGTAGCAACATATAATCTTTCAGATTATGGCGAGAGCTTAGCCGATTTAGCCTTTAGGCTAATCACTTGGGATTTAGCCTAGGAGACTTAGTGGCTAAAACGAGGCCCAGGGCTTCGATAGACCTGCTTTTAGCAAAGGAATTTCCTTAGAAAGTTGTTCTGATGGTTAGACCTAAGCGCGATCCGAGGAGATTACAGTAGAAGCCCCGTTTTAGCCGCTAAGTCTTCTAGGCTAAACCCCAAGTGTATGCGGGGCATAACCTTCAAGAATTCTCATAGTATTCGTATCTAGGTTCAAGACAGCCTATATTTTACAAAAAAAATAGGTATACGATACCTGCCAACGGTACCAACAGTGTTTTTAATTTTAAAGAACCATATCAAAAAAATTTTCATATTATATCTAGATATCAAAGTTTACCTACAACATACTCTGAAAGTAATTTAATGCTCATGAAAATAATAATTTGATACGTTCTCATTTTTAAAAAAATTTATAGGATGTTTTAGATGTCTGCTTCGTTGAAGTTTTAAACATCAGTTAGCTCACTGACCAAGCTAGCCGAAACTTAACTTAAAGTGGATTTGTGTCTCCGCTATGAAAAGGACTGTTTAGACGACTTAATAGCCCTTTCACGATAAGCTGATTTATGAAAAGAAATTGTTTATTTCATTCTTTGCTTCTTTTCGGCAAATTTCAGTTTATTATATAGAAAAAGTCCTAATAGCTAAGATAAAAAAGAACAAAATCCTTTTATAAATCAGCTCGTCATGAAAGTTTGACTCGTCTAAACAGGTCTATTCATAGCGGAGACACAAACCCTCTTTTGGTTGAGTTTCGGCCAACTTTAGGTTAATAATTCGGTCTTGTATTTTGTGAAGCTGAAACGGCATAAACTTCCTTCCCCTCCTTCCCCTAGTAAATCATATTAGGTAAAGGGGGTTAAAGGCATTTATATTATTTTCTCTTCAAGTTTAAATTGCATGAAATTTAATTTCTGTATTTACAAGAAGAAGGAGTTTCTGAACATTTCTTTCGCCAATTTTATTGGCCATTTCTGTTCACAAAACCTGTTCGTAATGTCACTTAAGTGCTTGTTAAGCGTTAAAATGTTTTAACTTAAATTGATACAACGTGAAATGAAAATGATTCAAGAAATTCAATATTTACATTCCCATAGTATTCCTCTAAAAACTTCTATAAACTCTAAAATATCTAAGATTTCCAGAGGGATCACACTTTAATGAACTGAAGTACAAAAATCCTTTTATTCTGATGAAAAAGCATTTCACCACAAGTTGATTTGTCCCTTGTCGGCCGCAAAGTGTTAAATATTTCAGCTTAATGAATGATAAACGTCTATTTCTTAATAATTGTCAACCTTTTAGTAAGTTTTAATGTTCTCATTGGAATATAATGGATGTTCGCAAGTCTGAGTGAGTTTATGAAACTCCATTAGAGTGTTAATGGGATTAAACGGAGAAAAGCAAGGTTTCCAAATCGAATTACTGATTTCCAATATTGCAATTTATGTTATGCGAGTTGAGAGAGCAGAAATTGAAGAACTGAGTGTTTGATATTAAAATCAAATTTTTAGTGATAGAAAATTGCTCAAAAATCAAATTATTTGTTTCATTAGTTCGTTTGTTTTTTCAATAGATAACAAAATTAAATTATGTGCCTTCAGTGCAGCTTAATGATAGAAAATACATACTTTATTTAGCTGGATGTTGTGTTCCTGACGTTATAAAACTCTTTTCTGTCGTTCTAGCGGTTCTAGCATTTATTTATCCGTAATTTCAAATGATTACCAATGAGATGTCCCTTTCTTCGCAATAGAAATTAAGAGAAACTGTCTTTCTAACTATTTATAGGTCTTCTTTCAATTATCTACATGTGCGTGTAGAATATTTGCTCTAAAACTAATGGCAACAAGAAAAGTATTAATTTTATGTGCTAATAAATTAACTGAAAGAAATCTATTGGTGATTTATCAATCAAAGACTTTGGTTGATTACACAAAATATCATTTAAATCAGTCTATTGCAGATTTTAGCCAAATTTTTGGCGATTTAACAATAGTTTTGTTAAATCTTGGAATCATTAAATTTAAGTAATTTTGTATTACAATTTGACAAAAGTTTAACTTGAAAATCAAAGGCTTTTGTTGATTCAACCAAGTTCTTGGTTAATCGATCCAATAATTTCTTTCAGTGTTGTGACATCCAATTTGTGATTTGGTGTGTTGTGCCAATGAGATCTTCTCATATTCTCCCTTTTACATTCAGAGAAATCTGTCAAGGAGAAATCCCACAGGAATGAAGAAAAAAAGAAAAGAAAAACCCACCAACAATCAAAATTAAATCATGAATTGGAGTCACAAAGTTATTTATGGCTTTCCTCGCCATCAAGTGGGAACGTCTATATTCATAATCACAAGTAATGTTTATAGGAGAGACGTATTTTTGTTGAAAATACACAACAATGGGCCTCTTTATTAATAAAATGAAAAGTAATTATTGTACCTTTTATGTCTCTTCTCTCCCCCTTCCGCCCCTTTTTCCACCTCATTCGCTGCCCATCAGTTGTTGCAGAAGTTTATCGCAATCCACATCGAGATCTGTCGTCGTTTCCACATCTTTCAGCTCCAGCAGAACTGCCTTCTCCATATCCAGCAGAATTTTGGGCTTCTGATACTGCAAATGAGACAAGATTATTTTCTCTAAAAACCAAGAAAGGAAATTACTTTCAAGAATTCCTACCAGAATAATAAGCGTATTATGCTGATGCTTGAAGGAGATCTTTTCCTGCTGAGGTGGAGAATTACATCGCTGAAGCTCAGGAATTTGGATGATCTTGAAGTATTTCTTATTGCTCGTTCGCACCACAATGCTCTTCTTCTCGGCATCGGCTGTGACTGAGTATATTTCCACAGGATAAGGCAAGTTTCTGATCCTCCACTCGATGTTGGTCTTTGTGATGCGCTTCGTGAGGATCGGCTGAATGATAGGATAAAAGGTGTTCAAAAGCTCTAAAACTAAAAGCGCTAAAAGCTTTCCAGTTCCAAGGAAAATTCCAATGAAAGATTGGAATTACATGGATCTTCCATTAGGAATATCAGAGGAACAATTCCAGTGGAATTGTTCCTAGCCTTTTCCATTGGAATGATTGGAATTGTCATGGCAAGAATTTCACAGGGATTCAAATGGAAATTCCAAGAAAGAAAGGAAATTTCCACTACTTTTCCATTATACTTTCTCAATGGAATGATTCCCATACTATTCTATTGGATTTTACATGGATTTTTCCAAGAAATTTTCCAAGGCGGTTCCAATAGATTTTCTAATGCTCTTTAATTTTTGAGGAAAATTCCATATTAAGCACATGAAAAACAATTCAACTTCCTGAAGCTCTGTTAAATTTTATTTAATTTGGTAAAGAAAAAACAAAAAACATTGTGTGTTCTGCTAAATGAGCCCCTTAATATAGGAACTTTTTCTTAAATTGATGAACCCTTTGACTTTAAAGTTTAAACTTCTGTATAACCATATTTATGAACTGCCTGAAACTTTCTCAATGGGTTCATTTCCTCAAACACTTCAACATCTGCCCCGGAATGAAAAGTGTTTCCCGGAAATACTCATAAAGAACCAAGAAACAAGTTTTCCTGAGAAACTTCAGAACAATAAAAACAAATTAATTTTCCACTCACCTCAGTGTTTGATTCCTTGAGGAGGAACTCTCCACCAAGTCTCAAGTCCTTGACACAGTCGCCCAGTTCAATCTCCCAGTCCGGCTCCCCTCTCAGATCCTTCTTCTTTCGCCAAGCTCTTCTCTGGACAATCCCCGTCTCTAAGCTGTACTCTTCCACCATCTCCCGCCCGTCTGGGAAGGTGTAGTGCACTTTCCGCAGATTCCCCGATATCATGGAGGTCTTCTCCGCAGCCCTAATGAGACTCACCCACTCAGCGAAGGACATGATGGCCAGGAAGAGAGAATGTTTGGTCGATTCAGGAAAACAAACCAGCCACCGCGATGTAAACAAAAACACGCGCGCCAATAGGCCTTTCTCAGCGCCATCTATGAATCTGAATTCCCAACGAGAGAAAAAGGAAGATTTTTTAGGGAGGGAAAATCTGGGAAAATCAATGGAAAAATGTCCTTCATCTACGCAACATAAGTTTTATTAATGGTATTTCGTAAAGCAGTTGAAGTCTAGGAGGAGCTGGCGACGACTAGCCTAGAACTATGCCACATCCCATACGGAATTGATTTTTGGAGTGATTCAGGGCGCCACTGAGGGCGAGCGTGAAGGGCAGTGGCTCCAGCTTCTTCTCCAGCACTCCGGCCACCGTGCCGTGGGTATCCACCATCCCCTTGAACACAAGATTAGCCTTCGGCAGGTCCACCTGGTAGCCGAATGTGGCCACAGAGTCCTGCATCCGGAGGTTCGTCTCCACCTCCACGGCCAATTGCAGCTGCTCGCTGGCACGCGAGTGATAGCATAAATGCACACCGGCAAAGTCCAGAGTACCCGTCCACGTGGTGTCACCGTGGATGTAGCGCCCCGCGAGGCTAATCATGGCATTCTCCCCACCCGGCACTGCCGGTCCAAACTGATACACAATCTCACTGCCCAACGAGATGTTGTCCGTGACGCCCTGCAAGTAGTGGCCGATGAGGATGCCGGATCCGTTGACGAGGTTGGGATTGGCGGTGATGACGGAGGCAGTGAAATCGTGTCCATGGTACTCTGCCGACATCTGGGCAGCACTGACTTGGCTGTCCTGAATCTGAGCCGCGAACTTCCCCCGAATCCTATCCGTGAGCTGGTGAATGATGTTGGCATTGAGATTTCCCGCCGGATCGATGTCACCCAGCAGCACTGGGTACATTTCCGTGGGACTCATCTGCTTAGTGCCCACAAAGGTGGCCCCAAAGCGATACCCGCTGACACCCGTCTTGCCAGGATCTCCGCTGAGGGTGAGTGTGTGGGAGATTTGGAAGTGATTGCTCAGTCCCTTGTTGATCATCACCTTGCCACCCTCAAAGGTGGCCGGGAACACCTCCTTGCACTTCTTGTGGAGCTCCTCCAGGGTGCCCACCTGGCGCGGTGGTCCCAAGATGTTGCTCAGCGACAGACCATGCGAGCCGGTCTCTTTGCCCTTCTCACCATTCTCCGTCCCACCCACCGCCGGTCGCGTTGCAGTGCCATCTGCACAGAAGACCTTCTGGAAAAGTCTTTGGAACATTTTATCCTTGTACGGTGGATCTTTTCCACTTTTCACGGGAAAATAAACACGATTTTTCCACCGCGTTTCGCAACACTTTTGACAGACTTTGACACGAGCGAGAGAGAGAGAGAGTTCTCTCACGCATTGCTGGAAACTTAGCGAGATTTCTATGAAAATCTCACGATGTCTCTATTTTGCATGTAGCCCAGAACTCAGCAATTTAGCAAGGAAAAAATTATTTGTCACTGTTTTCCCTTTCTGTTTAAAGAGTTTCTAAGATTCCGGTGATAAAATCCCCCATGATTAGCTTTTATAAGGGATTTATTAGTGAAAATATGAGAAGTGTCGGTTACTTTTCAAACACCTCCATGGCTGCCGAGCTGGAGTGTCAGAAAACATCGAAAAACTGCCCGTTCTGGACGTCGTGGATGGTCATAAAAGTGATTTTCCGGCTGTAAAACGAGGAATTTGTGATAAAATCTCATCCAGTGAACAATGTTAGTATCATTCCTCAATATTCTGCTCTTCTTTCTCTGTTTTCTCTCCCATGGACTGAGATTTGGGCTAGCAGATTGTGGCTGCGGTGCCACGAATCGGGAGAAGGCGGCAGAAAAGTACCTGGAGAGGGCCAATACTGGCCCTCATCAGACCGAACCCACTGAAAAAGTCATCATGAGAGCCTCTAGAGATCTCGAGTCTCGGGAATCCCTCATTCCCGGAGGTGATTTTGTGATTGGCACCGATAAACCTGTCTTTGAGACGGACAGAGAGTCTCCGGAGAGGAAGGTTCACATTGACAGCTTCTACCTGGACAAGTATGAGGTGTCCAATGGGGAGTTTAAGGAGTTTGTCGATGCCACGGGTTACAGGACTGAGGCGGAGAAGTTTGGCGATAGTTTCGTCTTCCAGGGTTTCCTGGACGAAGCCACGCAGGAGGGGAATAAGGATGTGCGTGTGATGGGAGCTGAGTGGTGGTACAAGATCAAAGGGGCGGACTGGAAACATCCTGAGGGGGAAGGAAGTGACTTGTCCGGACGGGAAAATCACCCAGTGATTCATGTCTCCTGGCGGGATGCTGTCGCTTTCTGCGAATGGCGTGGGAGGCGACTGCCCACGGAAGCTGAGTGGGAGGTTGCGTGTCGCGGTGGTAAGAAGCAACGACTCTTCCCATGGGGAGACAAACTGACGCCACAGGAGAAGCACTGGATGAACATCTGGCAGGGAGAATTCCCTGAGAAGAACACGGAAGATGATGGATTCTTCGGAACTTGTCCTGTTGATGAGTATCGGCAGAACTCGTACGACTTGTACAACATCGTGGGGAATGTGTGGGAGTGGACAGCGGATTTCTGGAGTCCGGAAGATGCAGAGAAGCAGCCTGAGAGTCGCAACAGAGTGAAAAAGGGCGGATCTTATCTCTGCCATAAATCCTATTGCTACAGATATCGCTGTGCTGCTCGATCACAGAACACTGAAGACAGTTCAGCGGGAAATTTGGGCTTCCGGTGTGCCAGGGATGCCTCCAAGGAATGAACCTAATCTTACTATTTCAGGACAGTTACTTAATTGAGACTTTTTGTACAATCTTGGATATTGCAATATAAAATTTTTACTCTCAAAATTTATTAGAAGTCTTTTTCATTCCCATTTCCTGGACAAATCTTCAGCTGAAATGTCAATAATTATAATTTTTTCTTCCTTTCTTCCAGGAGCTTGGATGATGGCCGGATTTTCCAATGCAATTTATGCCAGACATCCTTTGGATGTGGCAAAAGTCTGGATGATCACGTGAGAGATCACTTTCCGGGTGGAAAGCGTCTCCTGGAGGCCAGTCATGATTGTCCTGAGTGCGGTAAGTCCTTCCCATCGGCAGACACTCTCCTGAATCACGAGAAGATTCACGGAGACGATAAGGTTTACGAGTGCCGAGAGTGTGAGAAGAAATTCACAAGATCCGAAGATCTTCATATCCATCGGCGTCTCCACAGGAATGAATCTGTCTTTGAGTGTGTCTTCTGTGATCGGTTGTTTGCCCAACACACCAGTCTCACGAATCACATGCAGAAATTGCATCAGAATGACATCAATGAGGGGAAGTTTTCGATTTTGGCGGCAAGCGATCCAGGAAGTTCTGGAAGAAATCTCCAGAGCCCAAAGAAGACCATAGAATGCCTTAAGAAATACTCTTGTCTCCTCTGTCCACTGAAGTTCATCCGGAGTGAGACGCTAGAGATGCACTATTCCCGGAATCACTCCTCGGAGGAGGATGTCCGGAAGTTGGAGGAGTTGTCAGAGGAGGTGAAAAGTCGAGAGATCACTGAAGGTCAGAAAATAAGCATTTCAATTCCGGAAGTGAAAAAATGTCCTCTCTGTGAGGATTTCTCAGGTCCTGGTGAGGATTTAACACTCCATCTGAGGACTCATCATGGAGCTGAGAAGGAGTTCAAGTGTGGCAAATGTGGATTGACTTTCTCAACCATCTCCATTCTCTCGCGGCACATGAGGCGTCATGTTGAGGAGAGGCACAAGTGCTCCTTCTGTGGGCAGAATTTCAGTCTCAATCAGACCCTGGTGAAACACATGAAGCGCCACAGGGGGCCATCGGTGGTCAGCTGTACCATCTGTGGCATCCCTTATGCAGAAACGCGGGATTTGGAGCGCCACATGAGGATCCACGCGGATGGGAAGCCCCACAAGTGTGACTTCTGTGACAAGAGATTCGCCCAATCCTGTGATAAGATCAAACACTCCCGGATTCACACGGGTGAGAAGCCCTATGGGTGTGATATTTGCGGAAAGACTTTCGCCTATCTGACCAGCGTGAAGAAGCACATGCTGGTGCACACGGGCGAGAGACCCTATCAGTGCACCTTCTGTGGCAAGTCCTTCCAGCACAGCAGCAATCTGGTGGTCCACCAGAGAACCCACACAGGACATCGTCCCTTCAAGTGCGCCACATGCGAGAAGACTTTCTACGCCTCCGGACACTATGCTGATCACCTGAAGATTCACACGGGCGAGAGGAAGTACAGTTGTCCGGATTGTGGGAAGCAGTTCATCCATCAGAGTAGCTTCCAGAAGCACAGACGGATGCACAGAGGAGAGCGACCGCATAAGTGTCCGGTCTGTCAGAAGACTTTCTCTCAGCCGGGACACTTAAAGGAGCACTTCCGGATACACACGGGTGAGAAGCCTTTCCGCTGTGATATATGTGGGAAGCAGTTCCGGAGGGCGGATGCTCGCAATAATCATCTGAGAACGCACGCTAATTCAACAGCAGTTCAGGCGGATGGACAGGGAGTGAGTCAGGCATAAATTGTTAATCTGAATTTCATCATTGAAGTCAATAAAGTTGAATAAAAAAAATTAAACTAATCCATGCAATAGGGATCGAGTTATTTGAGAAATGAGGTTTTGGAGTTTTTCAAAATGGCGCATGTGGGGTTGGGGAGTGAAATTTGTGAGAATTTGGTGTAATTTTGGCAAAAAATGGGTACAGTCAACGTAAGTGGTTCAATTTTGTCTAAAAGTAGGCAAAATTTTCCTACAATTTGCGAATTTTTATATTTTTTATCAAAATTAAAATTATAGTCGCCTAAAATGAGGCAAATATCAATTTGAGATAATCTTAATTCCTGAAAGTTGGCAAAATGAAACTTTTGCAGGTGAAAATGGTGAAAATTTTGGTGGTGAATTCAAAGTTAGACAAAGCCAGTCTATTTAATTCTAACGTCTTTGGGTAGATACAGGGGTAGATAATATAATTTACAAATTTATGAAAGAAGAATAATACATAATAATGTAGGTATAGTTGATTTCAATTGCTAATTATTTTATTTTTTGAAAACTTCATATTCTTCCTCATAGGTATAGTTTTAATAAATTTAACAAAGAGAAAAAGTTCAGTTCAATTTCTAATTCCTTAATTACTTAAACACTCCTATTGTTGGAACATCATGATGTTTATTCAAAATTGAGAGATCCTTTTGTGTTTTCTTGCAAAAGATGAGTTAATATTACCAGCTGAAGGAAACTTATATCCCTTCAGTCAATTGGTCATCATCCAATTATCTCAACTGGCGCCTTTCGCATTTGGCCAAATAATTTACGTTTTATTTCGAGATGCTAGAGCAAAGATCACTCATTGGGAAAATTGTGTAATTAAAGTGGAGTCTAGACGAAATGGAGAATGCGTCTCCCAAAGGACTTACATTGTTGCAAAACATCTTTTCTCCCTCCCAATTATAATTCGCTTTATTCATTTTTCTTGCCCTGCTGCCCCTTTCTATTCTCCGGAGCCACTCTAGGAAACTCCTATATATAATAGCTAATCCATGCGAGTGTTGAACATTAAGTGCACTCCAATGAGCACAAAATCATTTGTGGTGCTCTCAACAGTAGTTTTACCTACTTTGTGAAACTTATCTGCCTCTTTCTCTACCCCTCTATTCCTGATTCCACTCTATTGATATTATGAAGAAGCTGAAAAATTGGCATCGATTCCACTCGAAGATTTCTCCATCATCATCCTTGGTGGTCGGTCGGTAAATGTTTGATATCACAAATCCCACTAAAATGGAGTGCTACTGCATTATTCTTTTGTCAGGAGCATCATTTTGCAATCACTCCATTGCGGTCCACTAAATAAAGCATCAAATAAAAAAGGGAAAAAAAGCCATAGATTTTTATTCGTTTCTTATGATGAATTGCTCTTTGATTTCACTTTATTCATCCCTCTGTTAAGGAGAATTATTGCACCTTTCAAAATAATATTGAAGGATTTATCCTATACCTCACTTTTAATCCATTTCAATCACATAAAGAAAAGGTCTTTATCCGATTTCGTTTTCCCTCAAATAAATTTCACTTCTTGGTGTTTCGGAGAAAATCCTTAGATTAGGGGTATGTCACAAATTCCGAGATTAACCCATTAGTTTGGAAAACCAAAAAGGAAATAAACTCCCTGAAAAAGCTCATGAATGAGGTGAAAAAAAAAGAGTCTTCTATAGGGTCCTTTTATGGCAAAGTGTAATGTTTATGTTCCAGCATGTGTTACTCTCTAGATAAATATTTATTTCTTGTTTGAAAAAAAAGTGGCAGGATTGCGAGTTGTATGAAAAGACAAAATATCCCATGGATAAAAGGTGTTTCAAGCGACGGATTAAGTGTCGGCACTTATGTGTGAAATCTGCTATACAAAATCATCCCATTGTGTCTCACTATTGTTGAGATAGTGATGATCATAAGGCTTAAGAAGATCAAGTACATTTAAAACAGAATAGAGATTCTGCTCTTCCTCATTGCAAAGTCTCTATGAGGATAAGATTTTATATGCACAACTGTTGTGTTGTCGCACAATCTTTGTGGAGATTATCAATATGGAAGCGCATTGTGGGCTTATTTTTGTCACTCGTGAAACATTATTAGGTACAAAAAACTTCTTTCCGATCTTCTATGCAGGATAAGGTAAATTTGTAAAATTTCTGTTCAATCATTGAACCTCAAGTATTCAAAAAGGCATAGCAAAAAACATTTCAGCCGAAGTATATAGCAGTGGGAAAATTATTCAATACACATTTGAAGTGTTTATCACTAGTAGAGTTTGTAGATTATTTCTTTTTCGATCCTCATGATATCAATGGGTATCGAACTCGAAACTATAGGCGATCGCGTTAGCGAGTAGCAAGTAAAAACTGACTAAATTGTATCAGTATTTGCAACAATACGGAAAATGGGGCCATTAAAGTGGAGAACGATGTAATTTAAATGGAGAGTGCATCGTTTAAGAGCATCAACCACAAGAGAGCCCTTAATTTTGCGTCCATTTAATATTTAACACCGTCGATTTAAGGTCACACTATATGGTGAGCAAGTCGACGTGCAATTTAAGCAGAAACCACTCTTCTCCCCATTTTCTTGGTTGATGGGTGAAAAATTTATTAGGCCCATTACACACATTTAACTTTTTCCTGGGCGCCGTATAATGGTGCGTGTGTTGTGCGTTTTTTTCATGAGGGGAGAGGGGGGTATGTGATATTTATTGCTAAAACGATTTTGCGTGTAATTAGAGGAAATAACGAGAATATTTTATTTCTCTTCTTTCTCTCTCACCCACCATTGGCACGATAGAGGTAGAAGGTAGTAAAATAACATTGTTTCCATTTTCATCCCTTATGGCTTTGTATCATATTATGTCGTGTTGATGGTCTGATGAATTAGCAAAGAGTGAAAAGAGAGAAGCAAGACTTTTCCCATTTCCCGCCACATTTATCGTTCTCCAAGCATTTGTGAGTGTTAGAATATTTCAACTTCTCTTTCTCACCATCATTCATCCCCTCAGTTTTGAGTGCTTTTTGCCTCCTTTTTGCAATTCACCCCTGAATATTCTCAGAACGTGATATTCTATTTCTCTTTCTCGCATGTGGGATATATTGGGGGTGGGATAAGGCTAGCATGTCGAGGGTTTCGTGCATGAAAATCCGGGGAATGATGATGGTGAAAAAGGGCTCTCTCGTGGGGTGGAAAATATATCACTCCTCTTTTTGACTCCTATTGGCCGCAATCCGTGCTCCGCCCTTCTGTTTGCCCGTGTGAATGCTTTGCCTCTTCGATATTCTCAACTCTTGCCACCAACACACACAACAACCAACCCCAGGGGTTGTTTTTACTCTCCCTTTGGCGCACACGATTATTCGGTGTCGTGTCATCATCATCGTCATAGTGGCTTCGTCTGCTACCGGCCTTACTTGGGGAATGAACGACGTTCTCGTCTCGTGATTGTCGGCATTGCAACAGGACATTGAGGTCTCTCTTTGGTGTAAATTTCAAATTTTTTTCGTTATGTTCAATCAGTTTAAAATACAAATGGTTTAATTCAGAAAGAAATTATCTTGTGAAAGTGCTGATGAATGGAAATAGTACAATTTTCTAAATATGATAAAAGTGAGATTGTGATTGGACCCTAAAAGAAAAAAAAAGTCTTTTTTGTGGAAATTTTTTCATACAACTTGACTTATTAGAGGGCATGATAAAAAATGCAACGATCAGTGCTTTCCTGTGGGAAAACATAGGAATGTCTTCTTTAAAATTGCTGGTGAGAGGCAATTAATTGTAATTTAAAACTTGACAATTTACCTGTGTCGCTGTGGGGGAGAAACCAAAAAAAAATAAAACACGCCGGGCGCCTTATAAACACCTGAAGAATCGCAGAAGAGAAAAAACACAATGTCTCAAGATACAGATGTGGATATCAGTGTTGTATCTAGTCCGGAAGCGAGTCCCCATCGTGAGGAGTCCCCGTCGCTGAGGGCGCCTTGTGAGGATGGCAAGAATGGACATCGCCAGTCGCAGCACACAATTATCAATACTTATCAGGATGGCACGGAGAGTCGTCTCGGGTCGCCACATCACTCACCCACCGATCAGAGGAAGGTCTCAGGGACGGGATACACGAGTTTCTCAATATCGAGCATCTTGAGTCGCAATGATCCCAAAAAGGGACCCATTGCGCCTTTCCCCACAGTTCCAACTTCCCAAGGGATAGGAGGACATCATGACGCTTCAATGCTCTCAAGGTATGGGATGATAAAAAACTTCTACCGGTAATTTATTAAATTGGCTTAAGTTCTTAAAGTTATTTCACGGTGAACCAACAAAAGAATAAATCAGCAATGCCGTAAGATTAGGGCAAAAATTATTTTTATAATAATTTTGAAAATAAATTTTTGAGCGCCTTTTTATGCAAAAAGTGCTAAGCCTAATTCTAAAATTTATCTTGAAATACCTTATGAACATCCGTCGGGCTGTTATTTATTATGAAAGTTTGTAATTTGCCTATATAAGTTCAATTAGAAAGCTTATTTGAATAACAATATCGATAAGCCCTCCCATGGAATTTTTTTTTTAAATTGAGCGCTTATTTAAATTTACTTATTGTTTTCTGGAATTTATTTTAGGCAAAAGTTGCTTTTTAATACTTAAGAAAGTGCTTCTAGAAAACCAAATATTTAATTTTTATTTTTAAATATCCTTTAAATGTTATAAGAGCCCAAATGACGCTTAATTTGTCTATTTCTTATTAAGTTTCTTATTATGATTTATACCCCTAAGAAATTCATTGGAAATTCCCATCTGTTTATCATCATTATTATTAATTTCTTTTCTTCTGTAAAAAAAAGTGTGAACAATACTTTTATCTTCGCGAGTAACAACTAAAAGTAGCTACTAACAAAGAAGATGGATTCATCACTCAATTTCACCCTAATTTCTCCTCTACCCCCTCTTAATTCATAAAAATTAATTGAAGAGCACTCGAATGGTTTCACCCCTGCTCTTTTGCTCACGACAGTGACAAACAGGAAATTGTGTTTAACTCCACAGTCAAATATTAATATGCCACGAGGTATACAATCTTATCTGATAATCTAATCGGTGTGGCACACGACCTGAAGCTCATGAATAAAAATAATCGAGCATCATATGTGGAAACCATATAATTTGTTAGGCGGAATGTTGAGACGCGCATTAGGAAAAAAAAGGATAGTAAAAATTAAATAGTACAATGCCCCCTCCGCGTTCTCATTCTAAGCGAAAATTCCTCATCATAGACAATGCTTGAATGTCCCCAGCAAACGAGGAGCGACGCAAATTTTAATAAATTAATTGCCACTCTTAGACATTTGGTCTTTCAATTAAAATTATTACCACAAAACATGGGAATTCAGGTATAATGAACAGTAAATTGCTCATTGAGGGTGGTTGTGTAGTTTACCGTCTCGTTTGGCAAATGAAAAAAAAAATGTATATCCCAGATGGAATCTGAGGCGTGTTTTTCTACTCCTATTATTTTATTTTGTCATAAAATGCAAATTAGCATTCCTCCCTAATGGAATTATCTCTATGAAGTATTTTAAACGGACGCACAACTATGAATTCTTAATTAGAGTGGATTTCTCTGACCACGAGAACACTTTTGAATATTCATGGAAGACCTACAAAAAATCAATTAAGAGAATTTATTGTCACGAATGGTCTCTAAATTGCTGATGACTCATTACTGCAAATTCAAATTTTTAGAAAAATTTATAATGTTTATTTGAAAAGTGAAACAACTTAAGCTGGATCTACACTATAAAAATTAATCACCAAAATACCAATTAGTTTGCTTCAAAGCTTTGCTTCAAGCTTAAGGTTGGCTTAAAGCTTAACGCTGGCTTTAAGTTTGAATGTTGACTTAAAGCTTGAAGCTATGAGGTTAAGCTTGAAGTTGAGTTAAATCTTAAAGCTAGCTGATAGTTTAAGTCTGGTTTTAAGCTTAAAGTTGACTTAATTGACTTAAAGCTGAAGCCTTGTTCTATATTAAAAAATATATTTAGTCCTAATATTTAAAGTTAATTTGATAGAGTGGATATCAGTCTGATGCTATAGTGCTTGTCTTGCAATATTACTACCATTTTCTCACATTCAGTTTTATATTTATTAACATAAGATCGGTACAATAAGGCGTAAGAATAACCTCTTAGAAACTCAATTTTAATCTTCTTTCCTTAAAGTCAAATTACATTTAGTGCTCCTCATAAAAAATAATAGTTTCTATTCTCTTCTACACCCTTAAGCCATGATTGTTTGTCGAGGATTGTCTTACAAACATATTTTTTTCCTACTTGACTCACGCTCATATTGGATTTCAATCCCTGGAAGATGGGTGAACACACATTATCCAGGAGCAATGGGAATCATTCTAGTGGAAACATTTCAAATTATTTCACATTCAAGCTCTCCCTTTTACACCCTCCGCGGGCAGACAGTTACACATGCGGTCCTACCAGTATTGAATATCGTGCGCGAAGCACTGTAATTACAAAAAAAAACATATTTAATCTGTGGCAAAACTCAAAGAAGAAAGTTATAGAAATCACAGATGAATTTGCCGCTATAAATTTAATTGCGCCACAATTTGTAAACTAATCCAGCAACATGTTATTGACACATGCTCATCTTTTTGAAGTAATCACTGTTAACTTGGGGGATTTCCTAATCATCGGCTTTGGTTGGGGTGTTTGAAATTCAATCTCAAAATGGGTGAGGAATTCTCGAACCTTATACTCTGCTATATAATCACCAAAAACAACTATCTTTATCGATGAGCAATTCCGCATCGATCGACCTGCATAGAGGGGATTATTTTCTCATTAATATTTTATTTGAGCCGCATAAGCACAAAAGTAATCGCGGAAATGAGATGGAAAGAATCGACTGAGAGGATGAAGGATGGGATTATCGATTGGGATTTTCATTTCTATCTCTTCTTTGTCCAAAAATGCCGACCAACCACATCAACGGAACACTACCAGTGATTATCGTGTTTTGAATTCATCCGGCACAACTTTCCTTATATATCCTTCATCGTGTCCGCATTGTTGGGACACAAAAAGTCTCACAGCAGGAGAAGATGAATCCATTAAGTAAGCGAAAGCATGAAATCTGATTCGTATTGCCTTTTATTCGCCTCTCCACTGTCTCAATTCATTCCCTATTTTCTACTTTCATTCATCTTTGGTACACAGTGTTTAATCCAAAATTATCCCTATTTATCTTTTTATACATGGTCTATGGTGTGAGTGAAAAATCAAATAGAAAAAGGACTCACAGAAAAACGTTAAATATAATGGCTGAGAGGAACGAGTAGAAGCAAAAAGAGAGAGATAAAATACCAAAGTGATATATAGAACAAACGAATCCTTTTATATATATTTTATATCATCAAATTCAAAAGAAGGGATCTACGCAACTAATTTTGTGATTGCAGTCAAAAATGCGTGTTTGAGGAGAACCTCTTTTCAATCATGCACCAAATTACTCTGACGGGATTCAATTTACACGCCAGAAACATACTCTCAAAGAGATTCTAATCTCAGATTTCACTGGGATTTTTCACATCAATCATCTCTATTAGGCGATTAAGGCGTTTTTATGTCTTCCACCCAGTTTAATTACGGAATGATTAGCAATTGGGTGATTGGAAGGTGTCGGAAAAGTTTCAAAAGTCGAGTCAGATTACAAAAGAATGATTAGATGCGAAAGAAAATTGGAGATTCTTTATAGAACATTGGAGGCGGGCAAGGTTCTCCTGTAATTGCTAATCAGTTTAATTTCACCTGCCAATTTTGCTGAATTTACCCTGGATATTTATTTGAATATCTAATGGATATTAATTATAAATATATTCTGTTTACCTAAAATAAAAATTCTATGTGAAAAATTCAGTTTAACAGCCAATTAAAAATCTTTTATTATCCCAGGTACACTGAATCAAATTAGAGCAACAATTAGGTTTTTTTCTTTTCTTTCTCCATAGAAATATTTGATCCGAAAGCTCACCCCATTCAGTGATTCTCATTGAGTAGCATAACGATGATTTTCATTAGTTATTCACAACAATGAATTATTTACCGATTTGCCTCTGTTTGAACGGCAGGAGATAGTGAACAAAAGAGGGAGTTGAGAGCTCAATAATGGTAATAAAAGAAGTGCAACAATAGCATTATATCACTCTCCATTGACTGTTTGGCCTACACAAGAATTAAAACTACTCGACCGAAATTGATCTCTTTTGAATTATTGTCAAATATTCTCCCATAAAGCCGTGTTGTGTTAATTTCTCTTGCATGTCTGTTCACAAGGAGGATTTATGGAATATCCTTCTTTAGAGAATCTTTTCCGCAAATGAGCTTTCGCATCAATATCGGATGTTTGATGTTAAAATACCGCTAAAGTTCTAAACTCTTAACGCTCTTAACTAAAGAATTATTATATTGGAATACTCAGTTGCTGTCTCTCATATTACATTGTCGTGAAATATAAGTTGGGTAAGATAAAGACATGTTAATGTTACAAGAATGTTCTCTGAATACATTACTTGTATACTATTCATACGATATACCAAAATATTAACATACGAAAGCCTTTCTTGAAAGGTATAGGTATACAATAGTTATGACTTTTGTAAGCATTACAAAATTCATTTTGTAATGCTTGAATGTAAGTCTTGAACATCATTTTCCTGAAAGCGTTTCTAACGGATTAAGTCCGTTAGGGATGAATGAAAATTTTCCCATGATATAATATGTTACGCTTACACATCCATGTAATGTGTAAAATATAGTTATGTGCGTAATGTGTAAAACGGCAACCGGGATTTGGAGGAAAACTGCTAAGAGTATGAGGTGTATTTAATACTTAACTAGACGGATATTGAAAAGTTTCTTCATGCCTTAAACAGAAGTATTCATCTCGGTATACTTACAAAATTAATCATTTATCTCCGGAGGGTAACTTGGCAGTTATTTAAAGATTTATACGTGCTTCATAACTTCTTGAGCCAGGAGTGTACAAAAGGGTTCTTTAGACTTCCTCACATAAGGTAGATATATTCTCTTTCGGAAGAGATTTTCTTGGAAGAAACGGATAAAATATAACATTTCCCCATTAAAAGTTTCCACCCTTGTTAGGATATCAAATATACACGAAAATACCTGGAAAATTGGATGTATTATTTTGCTGAAGATAAATTTTCTATTTGTTCAATAAATATTAAATTTCTTCCTAAACAAAGAAATTATTACCGATTTTTATTTTATAAAATTACCTTTTAGGTTTTTGGTGACAAAAGACAAGTTAATTCACCATTTGGTCAAAAAATAGATTATTCTGTGAAACACAATTTCTACTCTTGTTCTCAGTCACCACGCAATGAATTGGTCAATCATTGTCGCCTCAAGGCGAATTGCGTGCAAAATTGTCCCATGAGCAAAAAATTCATACAATTCTCTCCCCCTTTATCTCTCCTTCCAGGTTAGGTTTCATATCGCAATGGGGCGCTCTGGCGGGGAGGTACGCCGCCCTGTGTCCCCCCGGATGGCCGTGGTCTGCACATCGGATATCGTTTCACAGTCCCAATGGTGAGTTTTACATATTTTCCATATAACTTGCTAATTAAATGCCCAGCGAATGGCATTGGGCAGCCGGAGGTGTTTTTCCATCCCCCTTCTCGTGGTTGATGATGCAAGAAATAAATCCCTTTTAAAAAAATAACTGCCACACACTCGTTTTACTTAATCGCTCACCATTCAATTTACTGAGCTTCACACCAACTTGTTCTGACTAACTCCAATTTTGCCTTGAGATAGGTGGGTATTTAGAGTGCTTGAGCACCTCCAGAGGCCAATCGATAGTTGATGGCATTTGGAAGCCCTATACAGTTTCAATATATAATCAATAGTGGAAGCCACAAAAGTTTTCAAGTGTGCAAAAAATTGGAACGACACGTTGGAATTTTCTTGTTTCTAAACAACTCTCTTTTAAGCTATTTATCGACATGAACTTGTTAAATGCCCAATAAATATTTGACCCCTTACTCAATCAATTAACACCCAGCTTTTTCTCCAACTATACCACTTCATTTATTGAACTATTAATGGAAATTTCAGATAAAATGGGAATAGTTTTAATTGTTCTTTAATTGAAATTAATTGTCCATTAGATAGATGAATGAGTTATTATATTATAGTTTTGTGGAATTTATAATTATTGAGGTAAATTTTCAGAATATGAAACATGAAATTACTCAGATTCCCTTTTGATTCATTTAAATACAGAATAAATAGGGGTTCTGCAATGCTGCACTTTGTATCAATTTGAAATACCGTCGGAAATCAAGCGGAGAAATAAACCTAATAGGTTCAAGAATTTTAGAAAGTCTTAAAAAAATATGTAGAAACTTGGAAAACTTTCTCTGTTTCTAATTTAAGAAATTATGGTTTTTGTATAATAACAATTCTAAGTGGAAATTTCTACAAGGTTGCAATGAAAATCGCATTAGGATTTTTTAAATTCTTAGAGAAATTTTTAGATACCCAATAAAATATTCCAACAGATTCTCTCTTATAATTTCTAATGAAAGTTTCTAAAAAAATTCTAAGAACTCTGCATATGTTCAGAAATACAAAAACAGAAAAATTAAAGAAAAATAATAAAGAATTAATCTTAAGTTATCTCTATGGTTAAAAGTATAGGCAAGCCTAAACTATGAATTAAACTTTAAGCTAGATGTGAACTAGCCATAAGCTTTAATCTAACCTTAAGCTTTATGACAGCTTTAGTCAGTCTTGAACTTTAGATAAGCTTTAAGCTGGCCTTAAGCTTTAGGCCAACCTTAAACTTTAAACTAGCCTAACCTAGGCTAAGATCCAGTTTAATCCAAATTCGCGTTAGAATCCTTGTAAGAGTTTAAATCTAATTCTAAACTAAAAATCAATCAGGACAAAATTTAAAATTTTGGCTTTTGCATTTGGCTTTACAAACTTTCTTTTAATCATATGGGGTTTGTGATGATCTTTATTCGCATAATTTTTAAATAATCAAAATTTGACTTTACTGAACATCTCTTTTCTAATAAATCTTATTAGGAATTCGTTTTAATATTAGCAAATATTCACATTTGACTTGCTTGTTGATACAAATCATGTTCGACAAATAGAGCCATTCTCCTGTCCGCAGATAAATTGTCCGTCGGCAAGAATGATTTTTCACCCCCAACGCTTTTAGCACCCCTAATTGCAAAATAGCTGGTAGAGAGTGAGAGTGTTTGCTAAAAAGGGGGATAACTTTGCAGATAGCTCCTCCACCAACACCACGGAGAATCCGTCGCCGACGCTGAGTCCGCAACCGCAGCGGGAAAACAAATCGCCATCGGCTGGGGTGTCTCATGCCACATATCCGGCGGGTGCGGGATC
>CAKKOB020000302.1:31173-44068 GCA_918844115.2 Phlebotomus perniciosus | reverse complement strand
TTTCTTTTATGTTTTTCAACAAAGAATTTTCCGATAATTAACTCTTTGGATCAGTTCTAAATTCCCAGAACAAAAGTATTAAAAAACCTTATTCTAAGCAATAAAAAATTTAAAATTCCACACAAAAAATCCCCCTAAAAGAGAGCTTTATTTACTTTTTCAAGCGAAATGCTTTCAAGCTTAAAGTTTGCATAAACAAAGCGATTTTAGCGAATGCCTCGCCTCGCTCTGGGAAAAGAAATTTTTGCATTTTTCACCAACTCAATTGTTCATTTTAGCCCATCCCCAAACAGAAGAGAGTTGTGCAACAACAAAATGCATTAGCCACCTTTCTCGCGTTGGGGAAAGTTTTTTATTCTATTTTTTCCCTGCGTCCAGCTCTTCACCAGCGAAAGAGAGAGAAACTTCACATCAACCACACCCGCTGCATCCCCCCCCCCCAAAGTAATATATCAACATATTTACCTGCAACAACTGTTTCAGCACGTTGCAATCGCACCAGGACGTGTTCTATTAATCCAACATCTGTGCAAGCCTGCAGATTGCGAACACTTTTTCGCAGAATCGCGATGAACACACTCCATATTTCAGCCTGAAAATAGGTGTTATAAGAGAAGAAGAAGTTGCAATTAGTGCCTCATGGATGATGGCAAAATATTTCTCACCCTCAAAAGTGAGTTGCGCGAATATAATTTTCTATACAATTTACAACTATAAATGCAAATCCTTGTTTTATGCAAATACACCCCGCCAGCATTTTCGCAATATATGCTTAACGATTCAATGCAATTATCACTATTACCGTCACTTTAACGTGGAAATCATCAAGAAATGTGTATCGCACTTCCTCTTCATCTCTAACGCTGTCTCAAGTGTTATTAAAATATTTATGAAATAGCATAGAAAAAACACCACCACGTAGACGAGAGGAAATTCAATTAAGCACATTAGTAGAAATTTTTAGAGATTTCACCCTCTTGTGCTTAACATTATTAAATTTCTTCCGTATGGCTCTTTTTTCCCCCCACTCTTCGCGTCAAATGCGTTGAAAAATTTCCACATGAGAAGGAACTGGAGGATGCTTCTTGAACGTGTGAAACATTATAAAGTGACTCTGTATAATTAATGTGAAATATGATAGAATGGGGCGCTTGGAGCCTGTTGATGTTTGGATATAAATGATATAAATGGACTCCAAGTTCAAATTCCAAAACGGAAATAGTGGGGGGATTCCCCTAAAGGTATAGATTAATAGGGGACCATACCCTGGTCAGCCCCATCATACATTACAATCCGATTGCGTTTCATCTTGGGGTGAATCTGAGATATTCTCTAAACCCACACCAAATTTCATCCCGTAAACATAACCATACCGAAAAACAGACAAACGGACATTTTGAAGTCACGTCGTAATTTGGAACTAATCCCACCAACTTCCATATGCACACTTTACTTTCTCTATTCAGTTTCACATCTGATATTCCATGTTGGTAGTGAAATTCCACCCTTCGGGGCTCCACCTGACTCTTGGATGAGTAATTAGAGATTAACTGCGTTTGTAATTAGCGCATTCTTCGGTGGTAAAAGTAATTAAAGCATATGCTCTAGGCTCTTGCATACAAATTAAACACAATGGGAACTTGCTCATTGCCCATCTATTTAATCTTTAAACTCATTTCCACCTCTCGCACTGTGTAAATGCGGAATTGTATTTCATTCACATCATATCCGGACGGAAGTTATACTGCAATATACATTCTTGAGCATCCGAAATCCCTCTCTATAATATTGCACAATTTTCACGTGACAAGGAGGAAGTTGGGGGGAGGGATGTTAAGAATATGATTGAGGGAAGACAGTATAAAGCCACGAGGAAGCATCTGGCGAGGGTTGACTGCTTAAGGAAATTGAGGAGGAATCTCATCAAGTGCATTAAATGATAATTCACTGTCTTTCAACTTCCTCCTAAAGGTATATGTATATCAAATGTTATGTATATATACGATATATACGAAAAATGTCAACGACAGGGAAATTTTCTCTCATGAAAATTAATATTAATCACATTTTCAATGTAAAAAGATCTCCCATTTCGCATATAACACACCATATAATAAGGATTCTTTGCACCTCGTCTTCTCCCTTTAATACAATTACCAGAAATGTATAATTTTGAATTTAATCAATTTCATTAATGGAAATTTATTGATTTTCATCCCAGTTATATACAATTTGAGATTGTTTCCTCTTTAATACGGAAAAAAGATGGGATTCCTATTGTCGTTGTTAAATTTTCGAAGCACGATCTCTGGGAAATCTTCAACTCCTCTCAATTTATTAGTGACAATTAAATTACTATTGAAATTTACTCTCTAGCGAAACTTCTAAAACTAAAGATTTGGGGGGGGGAGTTCTACCCCAAAAACTTTCTTTCCAAAGACCCAAGAAAAAGTTTCAAGAGCAGAACTCCAGTATAAAAGTAAATTGCTAAAAAGAAATTTTATCAATTTATACTTAGTTCTGTTTCATTCACTTCATTATAACAAATCACTATATTTGTACGAGTAGCAGCACTTCTTTGGGTTGAAAGCTGTTATTCATATTTCTAAAATATGTGAATGAAGAAGCGAGAGTACAAAATTGGTCCCCATATTAATCTATAGCCTCCATAAGGGGGTATTTTTGGAGTGTCAGAGGTGAATGTATGGGAGAAATGTATGTTAATAATTCTCGAGGTGTCGAGACATCTCATTTCCTCTTCTTCAAAACCTCTCTCAACAATGCAGACACCATCCATTTAATAAACCACCCCCCATTTCCACATATAGACACATTTCTCACTCTCTCTCTCTCGGAGCAGCTAAAATGTACAAGAACCAGAAGCTCAGCATATCGATCCAATTTGGAGGGAAAATAATTCACAAAAAGGATATTAATTGCAGCCACTGGGAGGAACTATTAACCTCACTCACCCAATATCATCCATATATTTTCCACCGTAAAGGTTAGAAAGGAGTCAAGGAGCCAGACTTATATATTGAATTCTACCAATTTCTTCTGAGGCTATTTCTACGTTTTTTTTTTCGTTGGTTTCGGAAAGGAAGGCGATATTAAATGAACGTGCCTGATGGTGGATCGACAATTTCACCTCATTTCAATTTTGTCTCGCCCCCAGCAAAGTCGTTATTTGGCACAATTATACCATAAATTACCCACAGCAGATATTCTCAAAGCACATCCTGTATTCGAGCCATATATACCTAAATCTCATTTATAAGCACAAGATATAACCTAGAGAGAGATTTATTTCACGGCATTTCGTATACCATTAAATATTGTTGCCAAAACCACCGTGATTTTATGTGGAAAATTCACTATCGATCTGCAGCATAAAATATTCTGCTCCACAAAAAAAAATGCATTGTTGTTTATATTTAATTAATTAGTAACGTTGTTGTTGCACAACAAAATCCTTCAGGGGGCTTTTAATTTTATGCATCAGTTATTTAACTTAAATAAAAATTAATTTCAATATTACTCTATAAAAATTGTCAACATATTTAAATATTAATTTGCAGATGAAAGAGTATATTATAGAGAGACTAAAAAATTTCAAACACATAAAGTGTTAAGCAGCAAATTGCCAAGTCATCCTAAAAATTTCATGAAACACCATTTTAATTTAATTAAAAAATTTCATTTAATTCAATGAAAATGAATTAAATGAAGAATTAAAGCATTGAAATACTGAAAGCTACTTCTTCAGAATTAACCATCTATACTACATTCTAAAACTTGATTAAGCTCCACAAATTTCTCTACCAATTTGAAAGAGCTGAATGCGGTTGAGAAAATGGGGTGGATTTTAACTTTCAATTGCCACAGTTCAAAGTTGAATTATCACAAATGACCATTTTCTCTATAGAATAGAATGTTCATTGACAGAGAAAATTTATTACTTCAAGCACCGTAAAAGGAAGATCAATTTGCTCTATAAATATTTTAGATTCCACTTGATTAGATTTCTCAAATCAAAAACATGTGGACACATTGTTTTTAAGAATAACATTCCATAAATAAATTGAACTTGTAAAAATAGCAAAGCAATTAGGTAGGACGATTTCAAATAGTAAATAAATATACCTATATATATTGAATTTATATATAGTCGAGACAAGAAACGATACGCCTTGCTACAAATTTTTTCATTAAAAAAGGAAAAAGGCAAACAAAGAGAACATCACCAAAATAAATTCACATGTGAATGAACTTTTCTGTCAGAGACATTTTCTCTCCATTTTCTCAGTCTCCCAACCACCCCCAACCCCCTCCTGAAGAGACATTGACAGTAGCCTCTCTCAGGAGAGCAAATTGCTTAAGGTTTATACACACACACATTTTGAAAATGAGAGAAATGAGGCTGAAAAAACAATTGAAGCACATCAAATTAGAGACAGAGATTTAAATTTTTTATTTTCACCAAATAACAATGCCAAACAAAAAAGAAAGAGACGGGAAAAGACAGACATGAATAAAAATTGCTAAATGAGTCGAAGGCGAAACGTTGAGAGACAATTTTGTGTATAAATAAAATGGTTGGAAAATCTCTCTCTCTTTCTTCATGAACCGAAAATTCCATCCTCTTGATGCCTTTTCACTGGAACATTTGCGCCTATTCCACCCAATAATGTGCAAATAAACTTATACTTTCAATTCCACGTCTTTATCACACCCTTAACTTTCTCCCAAAATTTTCTATCTCAAATCCTCCCCCTTTTCATTCCAATATCCAAGCTAAAAGCCTCCAATTAAAGCCGCACATCCCGATATGGCAATTTAATTGCTATGGATAATTTTAATTATCAACTCCAAGTCCAATCTCCGCTTTGCCATTTGCCACCCCCTCCACGCCATTTTCCCGCCCATCATTTCCAAGAAATCCGCACCACCATTCCCAATCTCTATGGGAGAAAATGTGCAAGAACTTGAGGAAGCCCTAAGGGCAACAAGCAACTTCTTCGGCATTTGATCTATTTGATATTCCTCCAGAATTTCTCCCACATAATAAAACCAAACCATACCCCCTTCTCTCCCATTAAATCTCAGCTCACCCTCTCACTCCTGCCTTAAGGAGGAAAGTGAACCCATTGGCCAGGGCCAAAGACAGAGGTTGAGGTATCAAAATACAAGGCGTGAAAACGTGTAGCGACCGGATATTTGCTGTGGGGCTTCTTGGATGAGGCAATATAATGAAAAAGTTGATGATTTTTTCTTCTTCTTATTTCCTCAGCAACAACCCCCACAAAATAAGACACCCAGTGAGCAATTAGGAATATTTTATGTTACTGGAGAATCCCAATTGGAATGGAACTTGTGGCTAGCAACAAGAAACATTTGGACTATTGCGTTTACGCAATTTGGATTTGATGATCATTTTCAGGAATGAGTTAACCCTAATGGGACCACAAGGTTAGGCAATCACTCAGGTGGTTAAGATGCTATTATTTCTTGTATTTTGTGACCAAAATAAAGCCAGTATTCATTCATGGATTTCCTTTTTGAAATATTTGGTAACTTTACGATAAAGGTCCTTAAGTTCTCTCATTCCTCTTATGATGGATAAAACCCAAGAGAAAACTTTGTCTATACCTCATATACTTTCTTCTTCTTCTTGTAATTCGAAAATCCCCTTTTGCAGATGTTAAGAAACAAGTAATATCTACTCGCAAGAGAGCTCTCATTTTATAGTCAGAAAACTCAGTTAGAGAGAGAAAAGCCAGTGAGGACAAAATACACGACATGAATTCAACTTTTATTAAACTGACGTTAATTGTGTCGTTGACTTTCAAGAGACTGGCAAAAGCCATTGTTCAGATCAGGGATAATTCCATGGGATGGTGAAATAGGAACTTTGCAACTTTTAACTTTGTAATCCCGGAGCAGCTGAATCTTTTTGGAGGCGGATAATAGTAATAACTTGCGTTGTGGATGAGGCACAAAAGTTCCCATCAGACATAAATCTTATGCATTTTATTTGGACCAAATTATATACTGAGACTTCAGTTTAGTTCAACAACCCATAAAGCATAACAATATTTTGTGCCAACAATGCAATTATCCCAGAGGAAAGTATAAAATATGGTCGTGAAAGCTCAAAAAAGCTCTAAGCTTTTAATGAAATTACCCCATTTGCGCTTCTGACTACCTTCGACTTGCTCCCTTTATGCATTTTCATATGGGAAAAGCTCACAGAAAATTTATATTTTAATCCCTTTTTACCATCTTCACGAGTACTTTTTGTTGTCTCAACCATACTCCATCCTGACCCAGTCTATATGGGTTTATCTTTGCTAAAATTGTTTCGCCTTCTCAACAGCTAAAGCTTTTTCCCACCCATAAAAGTTCGTTTACTACAAATTCCTTCTATGCTTCTCTCCCAATTCATACATAGTGTTTCTTTTGGAGAGTCTTTTCTTTTCACCCCCTTCTTTTGCGCCAAGCCCTTTTTGCCTTCATCCTGGGCATATATAGATCCTTTTTCTCGAGTGCTTGTGGCTGTGCCGTGAATTTCGCAAATGGTATAACGTCTTTGTGGCTTCCATTTGGGAAGACACCTACAAGATGGGGTTCTCCATCATCAAGAAAAACATGCCCTGTGTGAATTGCTGAATCATCAAAACGCAATTTTTGGCCCCACACTATGGGATACAAGGAATACACTATAATTGAATGCCCCACGCCCACACAGATAATTCTTCTACATGGCACGGTTTAAGTGAAGAAGAGACGATTTTCTGAACATGATATTGAGATTATACTCCTTGAATTTTCCTTCCAGTGCTTCCCAAGAAGAAAAAAAACCTGAATTTCACTCCTTATACCATCCAAAATATTCAATATAGGATTACAACAGATTCAATATAGAATTATGTATGCGGGAGAAGAAAAAACCTGGTCAGAAGTCCGTTTTCTCATTCTCCAACGTCAAATCATTTTCTCTCTTCGGAATTTCTTCCCATTCTCACTCGTGAATGGATATAGCATTGACAATCGATTTAAAAAGCTCATACTCCTTTTCCCGCCACATCAGGAAAATCTCTCAATATGGATGTAATTTTTCCTCTGGGAAATTTATTATATCATTCATACGTGCACGTCGATAGAAGAAAATTGATCCCATTATTATCGTGATCTATCAAATATGGATTTCTCGCTAACACCTGCAGCGCCATCTAGGTAACTATCCTAGATGGCGCTAGCAATCTTATGTTTTAGAAAGATCTTGTATGAACTATAAAACATTTAATGAGCAAAGTAAAATCTGGGATTAGAGACTCTATCAACAGCAGACAAACACCCGGACAACCGCGGAATTCTAAGTGCAGGAAAAATATGCTGACATTTAACTACACAGCAACTGACAAAAAAAGAAGCATTCCACGGAACAATTTTCATTAATTCCCTCTGCTTTACATAAATTCAACTGGAAATTCAACATAACTTTTCCGTTGTGTCACTCATTCACAATTTTCTTCCTTCTCGCATAGAGCGCAGAAAATTGTTTCATCTGCGGGGTGACATCATGCTTTTCTGCCTAGAACACACTTTCTTCAACAAAATTCTTCTCTCTAGGGATGTGCCTTCTTGGGCGGATGAAATTCTCCGCGAAAGTGCATTTAATGAATTTCTCATTTCATCCACATAATGTTTCACTGACAACGTCGCAGCATAACTCTCCTCATTTTAAATCCTAAGATCTCTGTGGTGAACATTATTTCTTTTCTTCATCTTCTTCTTGTATAATTTGTTTGGATGATGAGAGAAGAAATCACTGGGATTGAAGAATACAGACACTCTCTCTGGGGATAAAAATGATGCAGAGAGAAAAATCCACGATAAGAGTTTGAAATGTGTCATGAACAACAATTTTATTACATATAAAACTGCGTTTCAGCCATTATTCGCAACCTCGCGAAAAGCTCCCCCAATAGGATCCATCCCATTCTCAATTTTCAAACAAATTTCAATGTCTTCCTGCGCGCGGGATAAAAAGCACTCGGAAACGGCGTTGGAAAACTGTATTTAGAGAAACAATTCAACTTGTTCCATCAACCATTTTTCATCGATTTGAATATATATACGAAAGAGCTTTTCTCTTTTTCTCCCATTTGCCCCCTTCAAACACCACGATGGGGCGCGGCGCATTTTTCATGGATTGACAAGAGCTCTGCAAATATTCAAGTCCAACTTGGCAGTATATTTTTCTCTCCTATGAGAGATTCAAACATATTCTCCCCGGGAGGAAGAAAAAAAAAGTTCTATACAATTGTTATATCACTTCAATATATACATTGGGCTTTATTTGTAAAATAAACATATCCAGAAGCTTCAGATCTATAAATTTCGTAAAAGGAATCCCCCTTTTACTCTATAAGAAGCGCAAACATTGAGAAAGTGCTCCTTAATTCATGTGAATTTTAACATAATATAAAAAAGTATTCTTATCTATAAATTTCATTGTGATTTGACTGTCAAAGCATGTGATTGTCATGGAATGGGCCCGGTTATATTGAGATGGGATATATATAATAGCAAGATAAATTTATAGGAGATTTTTGCTCCCAAGAAGAAGAAAAAAAAGAGAAGTCTTTAGATTGTGTGTATCTCATGTGTTTCCCTTAAATCCAAAGAGAGAAAATCGTTCACAAGAAATGGATCATCATTCCGAGTAACACACGTAGAAGCCCTCCTTGACCATCTTCCACACTCGGTGTCAATATAAATGTCTACAGGCCGGGTATACACAGACGGTGAATGTGCGAAAGCCTGAGAATATCAAATCCATCTCACTTTTTCCATCCCCCCCCCAAACCCCAACATGGTTTTGTATGTGCCTTTACGTGTGGAGCACAAAAAGGGATTCCCATCCAACAAATAATATGAAATTCATATTGAATCGACTTGGTGTATGGCAAAAGGAAAATACGGATGCAGGGTGGTAACAAAAAAGGAGGACAGCATAAATTTCATTTTATGATTTTGATTCACTTCCTCTCTCCTCCATTGATGTGTTTCCCCAGAATGTGTGTATATATTTGTTACCGCCTCATACAAAATCGATTCACCATTTTTCACCCCTAAAACTAACTTATTTATTTTTGATATCATGGAAAATGTGTGTATAATAATAAATTTCTCATTTGATATTACCTTCTTTTTCCCACCGCGTGAATAAAGGCAAAATCACACAAACAACAACAGCAAAAAAATTGCGCAGTCCATGAGATGAATGAACAGAAAATGGTATCGAGATAAACATGAGGACAATGGAACAACACCACGCAAAGTTAAGCTAAAAAATTGCTCTATTATAGGAATTTTTATCTATTAGATGAAACTTGAATTTATGAGAAACTCTGTTCAACTGAGTCTGAAACTCAAGTACAATATCTGTGAATATTTATGATAATACCCACCAATAAAAGTTTACAAAAATGAATATCTATAGGGGAAAGACGGGCATGTTGGAATGACAGAAGTTTTATAATTATATATATATAGTTTAAGTTTATCGTTTTACTTTTTAATATTTACATTTTCAAAGTTAAAAGGTAAAATAAGTCTATAAATTATAATTAATGTTTTTCTACTTATTTTTTTTAAAACAATTAACCATTTCCTGTTGTCATTTCGTCAAGATCTTAATGAACTATTAAATATCTCACAGCCTCAGTTAAAGTTAAGTGATGGACGAACTCGGTTGTGAATCTACTGAATTTAGAGTGTCCCAATCTCTTGATCAGTTCAGGGAGTGGATTGAAAAGCACCCCAAAATCAAGAAATGTCGCACTGATGATCAGTTCCTAATTAGATTTTTAAAAGTGCGCAAATTTAACATTCGCGAAGCATGTCAGTTACTGGAGAAATATCTGACCACCCGGAAGCAACTCCCTCAACATTTTGAGAATCTCACCATTAAATCTCCAGTGATCAATGACATCATCTCTGCTAATTGCACTTTTCCGCTATTCGATTTGGATTCAGAAGGACGCACTATTGCCTTTATCGATTTTGGAAAATATGATGCTAAACGATTCAGTGCATTAGACTGTATTAAGATAGTCAACTTGTGTTTTGAGCACTATTCTTTCGATGAGAGAATACAAACTAAAGGATTTGTCGCAGTGATAGATGTTTCAAGTCAAAATTATGCTTTTATTCGTCTCTGGACACCGATTCTTATGAAAGATTGTGCTCGATGCGTTGAAAAGTCTATCCCTATCTTAGTAAAGAAGATCTATTTGGTCAATATGCAGCCCCTGTGGATTACGTTTCTCCAAATCGTTAAGCTCTTCATCAGTGATAAAATGAAAAGTCGCCTCGAGGTAAAATCAAAACAATTAAACTTGAAGACATAAAGCTAAAATTTTCATGATTTTATTCCAACAGATTATTAACGGATGGGATGAAGTATTTAGGCAGCTGGGCACTAACAATTTTCCATCTGAAATTGGTGGACAGATTCCAACATCTGAATTCGTCGAAAACTACAAGAAGCATCTCATGGAAAACCAAGAAAATATCCTCTCTCTTAACGATTCGGATATAGAGATCAGTAACTCTTCTGGGAATTTTACCAACAACTACGATGCAGAACTCGATGCAGGGATTGTTGGTAGCTTCCGGAAAATTGCATTTGATTAGAATGTTTAATTAAAATTCAAAAACGCAAAAGAAAACTCTGATCTATCTTACCCGCCATCTCCCTATTTTTCTGTTTTATATTCGTAAATGAAAACTATTTCTTTCTCTTCATTACATTTTCATTATTTCCACAGAATAAATTGAAGAAAAAGTCTTATATACATTTTTTTTCTTGCTCGCCAAACCACCCAGCAGAGCAATCAAATCTGCACTGAGAACATAAAACTTTATCTGTAACGCAAAAATGATAAAACTTTTCTCTCTATTTCATCCAAGAGTATATGAAAAAAAGTATATAGCGGAGAAATGATTACCACGAA
Organism: Phlebotomus perniciosus; assembly: GCA_918844115.2. Lineage (NCBI taxonomy): Eukaryota > Metazoa > Arthropoda > Insecta > Diptera > Psychodidae > Phlebotomus > Phlebotomus perniciosus. Next base: position 33,044 of record CAKKOB020000302.1, on the reverse strand, counting down.
ATATCCACGAGTGGGAATCTCTTGTTTCATCATCATTTCTATTCTCTCTCTCCTTGCCGCCGCCCCCCATTCCCATCAGAAGCTGGGGAAAGCTCCACAAAGTGAGTAAATGAAAAAGGAGGGTAAAATTGTGTGATTCCTCTTCTGTCTCTCCTGGCAAGAATGTTGGCACCCAAGAACACTACAAAGACGACAGACACGCAAGAATGCGTCACTAACTATTTCAATTTGAAATCACACTGATTACATCTGAGATCAGTGACTTAATGTCTCACACTATATTCCCCTTCCATCCAGGAGGAATACCAGGGAAAATCCCATTTTCATCCACCCACCCCAAGTCAGACGCGCACTATACGTCTAAGACAATGCGGCAAAATGGGAAGCATCTGGATCAGAGATTGGGTTGGATGTGTGGGTGGTGGCTCAAAGGAATTCATGTATGTGACAGGTATTTTGTGGAAAATTCTCAACTAACACGGATGTGAGGAAATATGAGACTTTAGCAAAAGTATTATTACACAAACACCCAGCAACAGAAAAGTAGGTATGTGTGTGTGGAAAATGGAAAACTTTCCCTTTATGGACACAATTCTTTTGTCCCCGCATAACTGACAATGTCTTAAGTCCATTTACCCTCTTTTCATTTTCATGTCACTTTACACTTTAACTCTTTCTAAAACTTTTCCTCTCTCACCCCCTTTTCGCCCTGTCGTCATCCCGAGAGAGACAGGGACCCCGAAGGAACATATTTTATTTCACATGATTGTGCACAAAATGTGACTTTTGTTGTGATTCTCATCCCTTAGAAATGGCGAGAGGGGATGTTTTCTTTTTTTTTTACTTATAGACCACCCCCCATAAGACCCATAAGACATCCTCAATTTAAATTCACAACACAATGTAAACTACCATGTATTGGGAAGCCTTCGAAACAACAATAACGCCAGAGCGCCTCAACGATGATGAGGAAAATCCATCAAATGTCTCGGATATCCTTTTTTTCTTGCTTTGGAAATTCCTCTTATATGTAGAGCCAGAGAGAGAGAGCGAATATCTGAAATGAAACTGATAGCAACAATGGGCGATAATTTTCCCTTTAGACCCCATCGACAAAAAAAATTGTATGCGGATACGAAAAAAAAGTGAATAAGAATGAACACAATAACTTCCTCCGCAGAATCCAGTTCATCATGTCAAAAGGAGAGTTTTAGGATAAAAGCAAGAGAGAAAAAAAGAGGAGAAAACACGCGAAATATTCATTGAATAGAAGAGAGGATCAAGCCGCTTGGATGGAGTATAAATTTAATTTCATTCACTATATTGATAGATTGTGAGACATTCAACAAACCCTCTCTCCCTGGGGAAACATCCTTTTAAATAATCCTTTCTAATCAGGATAATTAAAGTGGATACAACAAAGACGGTGTACGGATAAGTACCTACTGGTTTCCGATAAAATGATTGGATACATTCAGGTGGGAGAATCACAAAGCTTCCGAATATCATGGATTTCCTCCTGAATTTCACCTCGTGCTTTAAAGGTATAGGTAATATCGGAAACAAGAGGCAGAGAAAGTGAGACTGAAAAGCAGAGATTCGCTATGGCTAGACGAATAGAGCAAAATAAAGAATTGTTTGTGAGAATCACTGATACACCTTACAGTGATAAATCTTTCAAAATGTTGAACTTGATAGCACTATTGTTTCTATACGATTGCACAATATCCTTCCACCGGAATTCTTTGAGTCGATCAAACACCTTCTCTCAACCAAAAACAACAAAACACCTTTAAGGAATTTTTATCTGTGATTCTTTCAGATTCAGAGAGTGAATGATATCAAACATGAATTAAAATCAAAGTTGATCT
>CAKKOB020000302.1:17157-31073 GCA_918844115.2 Phlebotomus perniciosus | reverse complement strand
AGATAAACGAAGAGTGGTTTTTTGTGCTTTTTATCACACTTTCTTTTCTTGTTCTGTCTTTTTTTTATATTCACGAAATTGTTGTGTTTTCACCCAGTGTTTGTCCTTTGCAGTTGAGTGTGTGTTTTGTCTGTCTTGAGGGTAATTTCTCCCCACAAACAATTCTTTCAACGGCTCTTTTGGAATGGCAAAAGTGAAGAAAATTAAAAATTCAACAAGAGAGCTTCCTTATATACAACAACATTCAACTGGTGGGAAGACTTTCAAGTTTTCCTCTTGTATGAAAATATGATTTTCTCTTTCAATTTGACAATTTCCCTAAAAGAAAAAAATTAAGGAACTGTGTTTCTCCAGAAAGATTATTTCTTTGTCATTATAAGGAAATCATTATTCTTCGTATAGTGTCTCTTGTTATGGTAAAAAAAAAATCCCACAACGAAGTTCTTCTTAAGCATTCATCAAGAAAATACATTTTTCTCGCACAGCATAAAATATTATTATGCTTATAGCATCAGTCTCTCTCTCTCTCGCTCTCCCACACAAAAAGGCATTACCAGTGATGAAAAATTAATATTCCTTGAGGGAAGGACACGAGGGAATGAAGTATGAAAATGCCAGTGGTGCCAGACTAAAAGCTTGAAATCAACATCATTATTTTCCCTTGAGGATCACGATCTACTTAGGAATGAAAATGAAAGAGTGTCACCAACTAACCAAACCCACCCACAGTCATGACTCGCCTTCATTATTTATGATGATGTGACTAACCAGGAAAACTAAGATTTTTCCTTTACTCCCTCCTCATTTCCAATGGTAATAAATTACTTTACACCTACTATATCTTTTTCCTTCACTCATCCCCACACACTTTGTATCCTCATACCTCGAAGTTTTATCAGTTTTTTCATTCTTCGTTTTCCAAACACAAAGTTTATAAATGAAGAAAAATCATATTTCGATTTTTTCCAACCTTCTTCTTTTACCCAATAATATACCCAGAAGAGATAATACGAGATGGGAAGAAAAAAGGAATTACCAAAGTACAAAAATGATCAAAGACTCAATTTATCACACTCGTGAATATTTGATTTTCTCTTATACGCAATTCATTCTCACACACTTTCACCCCAAAAGTTTCACGTATTGCTTTTCCCTCATGCGGTGGCATTGGCATGGAAAATAAAGAAGCCGCCATGGTAAAGGTGAGAAGAGATTTCTTATAAAGTTGCCTCGCGCGCGTTGAAAACTTCACAGAGTCAAGATATTTTCTCAAGAATTTTCCCACGCCATCACTTTTGGCGAAAAATCTCCTTTTTCTCATGGAGGTATGAGTGCTAATGGAAGACAGGGAGCGACTTTATAACGAACATCAAATGAAAGTACCGCCTGGTGAAAATTTCGTGCTTTTCAGCAAATTTCATTCATCTATTTCTTCAACAGAACTGAATCCGCTCTCTTTCACTTCAATGAATTAAAATGGTATAAAGTCTCCCCCTACGATAAAATCCTTTGCTCCAACCTAGTTCCAAAAAGCGAGAAAGAAAATTATTTTGAGTCAAATAGTCAAATTGCAACACATATGCTTTACCATTTCAGTCAAATTTTTATACTTCACCTTCCCTTTTTCACATGATATTCCTTGTGATATTTTCCTTCTTTTTTGAAAAAAGAAAATCTCGCTTTCTCGTATTTCTCCCATCCTCTATCTACCCAGAGTATAAAAAGAAACGAAAAAGAAAAAAGAGACTCACCTAAAACGATGTCATCGTGAAAATATTTTAAATTTCCACCACCTCCAAGCAATGTCTGCACACAAAAGTGCGCCCCTTTCGCGAATTATTGGCTCGTTTATCTCCCCTTGGCACACACAAGCTCTTGGCTCTCTCTCTCTCTCCCTCCCCCGTGTTCGGAATTGCACGAAATTAAGGAGCGGAATAAAAAGCTCAGATTGTGAAAATGCTTTTTTGAGGGAGAGAGAAAGACTCACCCACACAAAGACGGAGAGCATGGAATGTAAATAGAAAATGTCTGGAGATGAAACATACAGGCATGACAAAAATATAATTTGATCGAAATTCCCACCCCCACTCCATCCCTAAAATGTTTTCCCACCCACTTCATACATGAACAATTTTCTCTGTTTTTTCTCATCTCTTCTTTTTGTTGGTACCTCAGTGCAATTCAGGCTCCAAAGTCTTTTTAGTCAAATGTTTAGCATGTAAAGATTTGCGAAAGAAATGTTACGGCACTGAATCAGGTATAGATTTGTTTTTCAATGTACAACAATATATTTATGTAGTATGTTATGGATTTGACTTGCAGAACAATCGTTGATATTAAAATCGAAAAAAAATTGTAAAAATTAGTCAATCTTTGTCTTAAGCTTTTACCAATTCCTTATTGATCATTTTAATTATATCCACTCATCTTCGTATGAGAGTTTATTTTCAATATCAAAAAATATATATACGTATATGTATATTTCCCCCAAGGCTATATACTTTGAATCCCATTGAGAATATTACAAGATGATGGGATGAATATTGCCACAAGAAATGATTTGTTTTGTGTGCAAATGACATTTTGATAAGACATTGCGTGGGTATATTTTCATCATTGAAAGGTAAATATTCCAATTTTTATCGATGTTAACTCAATAATCTTCCACATTATGTTTAAAAAAATCTTATTAGAATTTTCTCCCCCTCTTCCTGCTCTGGCTGCTACATCGAAATTCAACTCCTATTGTTCAAAAGAGACATTCTCACATTCCATTTGCGAAGCAATTTCTTTTGATCTTTCACTCAAAATTGTGTATATATACCTACAATAGGAAGAAGACATCGACTCGGGGGAGGAATATTGAGATTCAATTTCTGCAAATTCTCACATTAAAATTGAGGGATTTGTGTTTGTATATATGAATAAATATAGGAATGGCTCACCATATAGCAAAATGTACATAAAATCATATACAAATGCTTCTCTCTATATAAGAATTAATTCTTGAAGGGATAACAAAGAGAATTTATTTTAATTTAAAGTGAACCGATAGTACTGCAAGTCGTCTAATTTTTTAATTTTCAAAACGGTTGCAGATAAAGACGTCAGATCTTCGGGAACCCCCCCTCTAACGCCTCCCATTAGCGCGACACAATTCTCAATTGCAGCCAATCTCTTAGCATAAACAATGATCCTAATAATCAAAAAGGTATTCGAAGATAATTTAGAGCCTTTAGAGTCTATTGTTACAATAAAGTCTATGAAGCCGGACTAATCAAAGCACATTGGCGGTGAGCCCACACCTCTTGCGTCCCTTTGTGTAAATTATTCCACTACACTGGAGACTGTTTTGGTCCATTAGTGTTGTATGCAAAATGCCACAAATGACTAAAATAGGAAACACTAATGTTTAACTGATGCATGGCATCCCTTGCAATGTGAACAATCTCACCAAATATCTCCTCCTCGCACTCTCTTTCGTGTCTGGTGAGCTTTCTCTCTCCATGGTCAATATGTTGCAAATATACAAACATTTGTATATTGAATTGAGTTTCGGGTGAGCCTCTATTGCCTCCAATATTCAACTATTGATTGAGGGATACTGGGAAGCATGAGCGACGAGGGATCAGCCTCACCCAAGGGATTCGCCATGTTCATATTTAGCACAAGAGAGCCGCACGGAGGATGTCTATGTCAAATTGTACGAGAAATTGTAACTCAATTTTATCCTTTTCTATCTCTGTTTCCTCCATCCATCCCCAACAACACACACACACGATATGGGAGGGAAAAGCTCAACATTTGGGGTGGATGAAAAAAAAGGGGAGAGAAAAAAATCCGTCATTCACAATCTCTTAATATTCCTGTGAGATTTTATCATTCATTCTATATCTATTCTTCTTCTCACAAATGTTGGATGAGAATTTCACCCATGAACTTTTATTCTATTTCACCCCCCATTCTCCCCTACATTCCACTGTCTCGAGAATCAATACGAGAAATATTCTCAGAATCCAGAAACTGTATGGGAGAAAAATTGAGGATGATATTGTGGAAACAATATATCCAAAATTGATTCAACTTCTTTCAAGCAACAATAGATAAATTTGCCCTTATAGGGAAGAAGAAAAACTCCCTCGAGAGGAAGTTCCCAAAGAAAATATTTTCCCAAAGTAGCAGTGCCTCTCCTTACCACCCCAACACACACACAATAATGTTTGAAGGGATTTTTGCATAAAATTTTGTGAAAAGGAGAACATCCAAAAATAACTAGTATAGCAGATAATGGGGAAAATATTGTGATTCTCTCTCATAGAGATTTCTCCCTTCAAGCACTTTCCACAACTTATCTGACACAGAACTTTTCCCATCAATATTGCGAAAATGTTGAAAATTTTCTCATCTCCCTACTTCTCATTACACATCCCGCACCTCTTGAAAATTCCGTGTGACTTGATGCCAAAAACACCCGGCAAAAGATCACAAATCCGCCTACAAGTTACCAAGTCTCTTCTTCTATAAGAGAAAGATAGCGCGCACACGTCCCGGAGGCGAAAATTCCAGAGGAAGATACAAATGAACACACACTTCCTTATTTGCATAATGACATTCATGTGATACTTCCTGAATTTTTTTCCCCTTGAAATTCCCCGTGAAATACAATGTGTGCGTGCAAGACTTTCAACGTAATTTGACTCTTATATATTCTTGCGATATTGCCCTTCCATATTCAATATTCATCCAAAAGTTGGTGTGGACAGAAATTGTGCGAGATGAATATAAAAAAAAATTATTTTGCCACACCTCTCTACCCTTCGCACGCAGAATAAATTACATCAGGCAACACCATGAGTAAATTAGTAATAGAAAGTAATGTAATAAATGATGAAAATTAGGTAAATTCAATGAAGATAATTTAACCGGAAGTGAGAGTGAGAGAGAGAGGAGAAAAACCGAATCTTCCATTAGGACCAAAACGATTAAATATTCCCATCCAAAGTCCACAGGGAACTTTATTTTAAGCCATGACATTTTCCACTCTTCAAATACCAGTGAGGGGTATAAAATGAGTAAATCATGATGAGAAACTTTGCTCATTGAAAGTGCTTTAAAAACTTTTCTTCTTCAACCATCCCCCGCCCGCCTGCCACCCACTTTTCGAGAGGGCAGAAAAAAACCAGAGAAGAACACATTTTTCTCACTTCGCCTACATTCACCAATAGACTTGAGGAAAAAAACAGATTTTACCCATATTAAAAATTAAGAGCTAGAAATTGTTGAAATTTCTTTGCAAATTAACCAAAAATTGGCTAGAATGAATCCAATAAATTAGAAGATTCTTTTATCTGTTAAAAAATTCTGTCATTCTTAATAAAAATTCAGACTAACCCCATTATCACACGCAAATTCGCTAACACATTAATTAATGAGCAAACAAAATAAATTACTCTTTCATCCAAAGAGATAAGAGATATTTTGGGAATTTTAGAATACCCAAAACGAATTTTCCAGAAAAACTTAATGGAAAAGCCGAAAATCCTGTTCAATCTATAACAGAGAGAGCTTTTAAGTAAAAAGCTCCTGATTCGACTGAACAGCATTTTCTGCTCTTCCTTTGAGTTTTTCCGGGAAATCCTTTTAAAATATTCTTCAGTGGTTTCGCAGTGATTGGAAAGTGATTTGGAGTGAAAATTTGAGCTTTTCACAGAAGAAACACGACTAAGCAACTTTCAACTATAAGAAATTCATTTTCGTGTAACAGCACCATAATCTAGCACCATTTCTCGCACATTTTCGTAATGAATTAAACTTTAAATCCCGATAAAGTGAACCTCCTCCTCTCTTTTTTCCCACCCACTGGAAAAATATTGTCTGCGAGATATTTCCCCATCTTTCACTGCGTCATTATCTATTTTATTCATCCACGTCTCTTCCAATGTGACGCATGAAGTATTTAAATGGTTCCATGTAGGTAATAAAAAAAAGTATTTGCTATCCATCTCACAACCCACGTCACTAAATACATCATGTAGTGCTTTTGTTAATAAAATGATGCACATCCTGCAGAAGCCACAACATGTGGAGAGAATTTAATTTTCAATTTATTAAACTCGCCCCGTCATATCACCCATACGTTATCGAAACGACAAACTTTTCATATTAATTAAATCACTAATATAAAATGCATAATTTATGCATATTGTGTTTGCCATCGTTTCACTTTGAATCACAAACACGTTGAAATGCGGTTAATATTGTCAGTCAATGTCAATTCCAAACACTCTGAATTATCAATTTAATATGACTAATGCGGATAAATTTACCAATAAGTTCAATACATTCATTTAAGAGTGATTTTAAGAATCTTACCTGCAAATTCGGTGGACAGTGATCAAGAAGTTCCAGCATATGCTTAATGTTCTGCGCATCCTGAATCACAAAATTGAGCTCCATGTCAAATTCACCCCCAACGAGCTGCAATGAAACAGAAAATACGAAAACTAAATTAGCTCATCATATTCAGAATAAAATTATTCATTTGATAATCAACTCTAATTATCGTCAATTTCACAGTGGATAAAGTTGAGGTCACTGAAAATTATATTTCAACAAAAAAAAGTCTCCATTTATTGTACTTTCCACTTTTGATCAATATATAACCATACAATACATTCAATATCTCTGATATCTCTCTTTGAAAATTCGCCACATACATTTGCGACGAAAATTTATTCACGAGCGCTACAGAGTTATATAATTCCGAAAGCTGCACTGAATATCAAACACAAGAGTTCATCATTACACAGAGGCAGCTTGAAAATCCCTACAGGGCAAATCAATAGTGAAAAGGGGTGAATTTATGTATTGGAATTTACATGAATATGAGCTTCACCTATGACAGGCATATGTATAGGTTTCATTTTCAAGCACTGTATGTTAAAGCCAAGTATTTGATAAATTAACAAACAAAAAATGTGTATAGGTTAGGTACATACAATCACTTTGGAATGTTATCAATTAAGTATTATTGCATCATCAAACGAACATAAAATTCAATTTACGAGAATTTCATTTAAATTGGAGTTACGGGACAAAATTATAATAAAAATGCTTTCAAACACTTATAGATGCATGAATAATTTTTTGGTAATTTATTTAAAAAAAAAACTTTTTAACAGATAAAATTTGATAGCGAATGTCAACTTTAGGGGGGTCTCCCGAAGACGTAAAGTCTCTATCTGCTACCATTTCGCCTCTAGATCAATAACAGACGGATAAACGGACAAACAGTGCTATTGCGAATGTCAGAGCAATAAAAAAATCACCCAAAACTTTGCTGTCTTATCCCAACAGTTTAACATACTCTCCAAGCTTTGCGTTCATTTCTCAACATTCAGGGATGAAATTGACTATATAATTAATCAGATACTTAGCATCGTATTAATATTAGTTGAGCGTCATTTATCAATGGTGTTATATTGCCAAGCGGTGATGCTTTAAGCATAAGGGGTCGAAGAAGGGAAAGCATGAAAAATCGCAGAGCATCAATTACCCAGTTTGTCCGAGGGAAATTTCGCTACAACTTCTGGGATGGAAACAACACTCCAATTTTCCCTCAGAGTTAAACTTCTTTTCTGGACACAAGTGTGTCTGCAAAACTCCTCTTAGCAAGAGAGAGAGAGAGATTGGGATGTTTTTGGGGAGGATGGTAGTCCATTAAGTGATTGATCAACACAGAGAAGACCACCAAGAAAATATGAACATTGGCCCTTGACTGACATCATATGCAAACACATACTATCCACTTCCCTATTGGAAATCTACGTCACTATCTCTCTCTCTTTCTCTGGGATTCACCGTCGACGATGATTAGGATGATGATGGGATTCCGGAAAGGAGAGGAACAACCACTTCACTCCTGAATAATTTATGAAGTCTCCACCAAAGCCAAAGAGAATATATTTCCTAGCGGAATCCAACTATAACACACCCCCCCCTCCCACCCACTATTCCTCATGTGTGTGTGTATTTCCCATCAAAATATTATTCAGTAGAACAAACACATTGCAAAGTGAATAAAATAAAAAGTACTCCTTACAAGAAAAACTTTCATCTGAGAAGCTTTACATCAATTCACTCATCTTGTATTTCCTCCCATGTTATTCTTCAAAAAGAATTTCAATATTTTTTCCCGCGCGTGCAACTGTATGTATACACAAGAAAGGTATAGAGAAATAGAAAAAGAAGAGTAAAGGAGGGAGAAATCCGATTATGCGAATCAATCAAACCAAAATCGGATAGACAAGTAATAAGAGAAGCAAAAACCACTTTACTGGGGAGAATTTATATACTAGCGGTTACATAAATCAGAAATTGTTGGAATATGAGTGCCAAGAATGGGTTTTTAAAGTACTTTTACGATCATTTATTAAAATACTTATTAGAAACTCAAGAAGAAACATGAGATGGGGATATTTTTAGAATTCCACAAATTCAATCAATTAATTCCTAATCCTCCCAGTTTTCCCAAAACTACAAACTCATATCAAATTAACCAATTTCTCTCTCTATGTTATTCATTTCTGAACCGTAATTAAATTAGAAATGTCGCAACTGGAATTTCAAAAGGATTTACTATAGCACTCATTCAAATTTGCAGTTCAACACTATCAAAATAATGAATTTATTTCTCAGAAACATGCCTCTTAAATCTTGCCAATTAGTCTTACATCAAGACATAAATTCTCAGAAATTAATTTCCCCTTATAACACATCAAACTCTTCAATGAGAAACAAAGCAGAAAATTGCTGGAAAAAACAGTCCCAAAACTCATGTCACCATAGAATTGTCGTAAAGTGTAATAGAATAATTAACCCTCGAATTTATTGGGAAACCATTCTTCAACACAATAGCAATGAAAAGTCCCTGCAGTATATTCAAAACTTTTTCAATTAAATTTTCAATAGTACGTAATTGAAAGCTATTGAGTCATTTTTACCTCCCGAAAATACAAAAAAAAACTTTCTCATTCTCAATCATATTGTAAATCATGTCACGCAAAAAATTGTGAGAAATTGATAAAAATCAGTAAAATATGTTTTCCACATGGTGCCCGGAAAAACTTCGTGATTGAATTTTTCCCAAGGAGCAGGAGAGGAAAACCATGAAGAAAATAAATGTGATCTCTAAATTGATTTTTCTCATCACATTAAGATACTTTGGCGAATGATTTGGTGTTGCAAGTAAATTTACTCTTTATTTTTCATCACATTTTCCTCCATTTTGCTATTATATACTTTTTTACACATAAAAAGATAAAAAAAAAACAATTGATTGCTCTTCATATTCAATCTTTTGTACGAGTTGTTGACAAAATACAAAATTAAGCTTTTCTCGTTTACCAACTCAATATGTTGTCTTTTTTTTGTAATTTTCTTCCCTTTTCACGTTCAAAATCTCTTCATATCCTCTTTTTACCATTTTTTATCGTGAAACGAGGAATGATTTCTATACGAGAGGGGAATGTCCGATGGCAAAGTACGGAATTGCATGTGGATAAAAAATCCTGCAGTCTTTTTATCCTCTGCAAAATTCAACGTGCTCTCATTTAGTGACATGATTGGGACGGGAAAAAAAATCGATCAAATGGATTAAAAGCATTAAAGAGATAAAAAGCAGGAGTGATTGATCAGATGGAGTGAAAAAAACCATGCCTTTCCCACACTAAATTAAATGATGGAAAATCTTTGGAGGAAACCTGGGAAACATATTGATTTGGGGTTTAAAGCTTTTCTTTTTAACTAAACAGATTTGCTAATCCTCGCAGATTTGAGATGAAACCCAACCTGTAATCTGTAATAAAATCTGTGATTCTATTGATCAGCTTTGATAGATTTTCCTGTTTAATCTCACGTTTCAGTTAACCCATTTTGTCAAAAACTATTCCAATTCAAAATGACAGAGCTTTCACCGCATACAAGGGTTTCAAAAGCTCTTTAATCTCAATCCCTAAAAGTCTGACCAAAAAAGCTTCACCAAATAATGGTCAGGCTATAATCCTTTCAAAATTTAAACAAAAAATTCTTAAACAAAAAACATTAACCGCTTGTACAAGTCACTTCTATCCAGAAGTAAAATCCTCCCCTTTTTTCTGGATCTCACATACATATATTACCAAAAAATTTTGTATCCCAAAGATTACCACAAAATACACCCCATATAATGGTTGTTTTTGCCACAAAACATTTTCCATTGAGTGTCATGTTCATTTTGTATGATGGTCTCCGAGCAATATCAAGTGTGTGACCGAAAATAATTTAGCTTTTTAGGGGGTGGGTTTGATGGAGCTTTCGTCTCTCCCACCCCCGCCGCCCAAAACACAATCCATCTCGTAAGTTTTGTCTTCATATCCAACCTCCTGTCGTAATAATACTGTTATGATTTGGTGTCTGGTGTATAAATATAAATTCCCATTATGACATAATCTCGTTAATAAAATCAAGACTATAGGAGACATTCAGTGAACCACAAAAGGCACTAAGAGAGAGAGTATCGCACAAAAACGAATCTTAATATTATTTCCGCTCTCCTAAATCCGTTTACCCCTATAAAACCACCATTTCTCCCTTCACCTCTTGACTCCTTTCGCATCTTCACATCGTTCCCCATTACATTCCATCCATATATAGTCCCTCTTCTCCTCGTGTCACAAATTTTCCCTCCAATTCACTCTGTGATTCCTCAGAGGCCAAAAGTATACACACCCAGAGCCTCCCATAATATATATATATTCGGGGGCCTATGTCGTTCTTTTATGCTCATCATTAATCCTCGACTCTCTTAATCCGATGCGCAATACATAGGAGAAAGCACAGGCAAATATATACAAAATACTTTCCATCATGTCATCCAACTTCCTCATCAACTCTTTCTCTTCACAAAACAATTCGGTGGGTCGCTCTGATAGTCCATAGACTAAAGGAGCTGCTCCTCAACTTTGTAGCCTTTCAAATAAATAAGCTCGCTTTCGTCTCTACTTGAGCACATTTCCCGGCGAAACAACAACAAGAAAAACACCCCCATTAACCCAGAATGTCTTTCAAGTGACCTCTCTCACGGTGATAAAATCGCACTTTCTCAAGAGGCATTACAAATACCGCTATTTTACTGCTATTTAATACCCACGCCTTAACCAAACAACCCAAAAGAACCAGTAAAAATGTAAAGACGGCAGTTACCAAAAAGATTATCGTCACGCCTTTCAAGATCATCACCATAACTACCCTATTTTCTTAATACGTTACAAAAAAGCATTTGCCTAACTGCTGACGAGTACCAAATAAACAGCGAATAACCCCGCGTCAACTGGGATGACATAACAATAGAGACAATCCTTTGATCTCACTCACTATCTAACATTTTCTCTACTTTTTTTGTGTGAATCCTTTAATTGAATTCCCCGACACTCTGTGTACAGCGTTGAGGTCAACATACCATCTCCGGTCACCAACTCCATCTCTAATCCGATGGCTTTAGGGGGGAATGTGAAGGGAAAAAAGCATCACACAATGTGGTTAATGGAAAGATTAAAAGGGAACATAGGATTGTAGAATTCAATCAGAGAGAATCAAAATTCAACCAAACAAACAAGAATCCCCCGTTGGATAGGAGCTTTATACAACATTTTCCAATATATTCCCACTGAAAAAGCTCTCATTTATCCGCGGGGCGTCTCAAGTGAAAAGATCCTTGTCAAAAAATTCATTTAATTTTCCGCGAGAAAGACAACCTAAATATCAATTATTTTTTACACACACAAAGACATCCTCAGCTGTAGCATTTACAATATTTATAGAATGCCTTTTCAAACGATATGTATAATAGCATTTATCTCGTAAATCGATTTATATCTCTCTCTCCCGCAAAATTGGAGTGGGGAGAAAATGTGAATAGACGCGCCCCTTTCGCATGAGAAGCCTCAATGAAGCAGTTATTTCGCGGTTCGTGGATGCCCAATGAAGCGTTCATGACAAGGATTCGTTCATGTCATTTTTAGTGATGGAATTTCTTTTTTAGAAAAAAAAATAAGCATTCATTTTCAACACACAAATAACCCATCTGTTCAGTCAGCACATATTCAAACATCTCCCGCAAAAGCTTTTCATGTGCAACATACAATTTTATTTCCCCGACATGCACAATCGACCACATAAAGGGAAATACTATTATCTGAGTTTGTTCGTCCGTCCGTGTGTCCGTCTGTTTTTTACCTATAGGTCAAACGGATGGAGATAGAGATTTATAGTCTTCGAGGACCACCCTTAAAGTTGATTCGGAGATCATCAACAGGCCTTTAATTTTTCCTTTTTCAAAAACGTCAAAAACTTTTTTTCAAAAATTCCTCTATAATTTCTATCCCAAACCCACAACCAATCTTGCATCCAATTGACAATGTGAAAAGTAACTACAAAATATCCCGTGAATAGAATGTATTTTCTAACGTCAGTCATTGGAAAACATACTCAATCAATATTGTTGTACACGTTTCCTGTCAGACCGAGAGAGAAACGCAGGAAAAGAAGAATCCGCTTAGCAGTGTGGCTCTAAAATCAATTTATCACAACAAAACTTTATATCACCTCCCCCTCAGACTCAATCACCCATTGAATTTCTACAAAATATACATCCCTCTGATTTTGTTGGAAAATTTTAAAGCCACGGAGAACGGTCTCAATTAAAGTGTCTCTCATACTAATTGCTGAGAAGGTTTCACAGACTCTTGCTTTTACAATCTCTCTTTTCTTCTACTTTCCCCCTCAAGCATACTCCTTCGCCATCATGTTAACAATACAAGAGAAAATGTCTATACTTATAATTCCTCACCCTCTCTTTGTTTCCTCCTTCACTTCCTGAGCGACATAAGGAGCTTTCAAGCTCCACTCCTCAAATGATGAGCATTTGTACAAGACATTTTCATGTGGTCATACTTTCTTTTTTTTTAATCATTGCAACATCACAAGTGAAATACTTTCATATTTTCCCTCAAAGAAACTCTTAGAAAATTTATGAAAATTGCCTTCATGTAAAAAATAAAAATGTAACTATCAAAAAAGTCAAGCATTTGAAATAAATGGATCAAATGGCAACATTATATTGTTTCGCCAATTGTGATATTCAGCATTGAATGTTCAGCAATAACTATCAATTTGTTTTATATAGTACACTCACGAACCCCTTATCTCCCCCTCATAAACACCCTCAAATTCAACTGAAAATAAGCGTTTCGCCACAATCGCACATTTAGCACGGAATATAGACAGAGAAAAATCGAAATATAAGAGTGACTTTCGATGCCATAAGCCACTTTCTTCAACCAATGCATGAGTTGAACAACAAAAAATAGCAATTCAATTGGTTTGTAGCGGAGGAGAGTTAGGGATAATGTGGGTGTAACATTGATTCCTCTCTCTCTCTTTTTTTACTCTAAATTGCTTCTTTACACTCCACTTCATTCAAACTGGTTTTCCCAACCACACAACCAAACGAGAAATCACCCTCAGACTGTGTGTATTTTTTTTACACACAACAATTTTAATTGTTACGTTTTGGGAGGGAAAATCGGGAAAATGAAGGGAAGCCATCCTGGGATGCGAGAAAAAAATCATGGACCACACAGCCCTCACACAATCCATCCAATTAAAGCTCAAAAAGTACAATTAATCTTATTGAGAAGATTCACACTTTTCCACCATTTGGCCAACACCATAAAGAATGAGGAAAATTAATTATCCACCCCCCCCCCCCCCACATTTTCTCTCTTCACATTCTCAACATTGATTGAGGAACGATTCGCCTGAACAACATTTTACAAATGTTTTCTGACCTACATAATGTTTCCATCGCAATCATCGTG